>CAJPEV010000503.1:0-39508 GCA_905338385.1 Darwinula stevensoni
AACCAGTAAAGAAAAGGATAAAATAATGCTAAGTGCTACAGGACTGCTGGGTCCGGGCTTCCCCCATATCGCAAGTAAGTCGGAGCATGCGCAGTTCCAACCTAGGCCAGTCTCACTGGCCTTAACTGCTCCTATTCGCTGGGAGCCGAATGGAGGAATCAAAGGGGAAAGGGCAGTCTCGCAGGGAACAGAATGAGACATAGGTAGGAGAGAAGAGGCCTGAGTGCTACGTTGTCAAATCTATGCAGCATTGCCAGATATTCTTCCACGCCTTATTCCCACTCCGATGAAATTAGAATCTTGCAAAGTTAGTTTTTCAGTCTGGTTCACCTGTTTTATCAGCACCAAGGCCTGCGTAGGTCTTCCATTCCTTCATATCTCTCTTCCAAAATTTTTATTTTCTTCTGCCCCCGCGCTTCCCCTTGGCAGTGATTTATTCAATGGAGCTCGTGTAGTGTAGATGTCACGTTTCCCTAACCAATCATGTCTGCGAGCATGACTGTATATATTTTTAAATATTGCATTAATATAACTATGTCATACATTATATAACAGTATAAGTCTGAATGTGACAAAAATTTTAAATACTATTATTAATTATTTAATATATTGAGCAAGAACTCATTGGCTTGCATACGTTTCCTATCATAGTACCGATGATCAAGGGAAGATTAAAGTGAAGGCGGTGATGAAGCCATTTTTTTAAAACCATATTAGAGGCTTCGCAAACGCAAAGTTACAGAAACAGGAGACATCATTGTCGACGTAGAACTTAGTTTTTCTTCTAGAAGAGATGAAAAGAGGTGAGAAGTTCTCGCGATTGGTCACGTCAGATCACCAATTTTTGCAAAAAAAAGAGGGGGCGAAAACTCACACTTTCCGTAAGGTCTGGTACGAAACTTGAGAAATGGGAGGTGCAGAGAGGGATGATTCGGAGACAATTGGTCCGGAACCGAACCGATGGCCAGTTGATGGAATACAAATTCTTCGTTTATGCCAATCGGGAAACTAACTTCCAAAAAAAATGAATGAGAGCACTACTGACACCCTTAATAAACTTTAAATTAATAATTAATAAGCAATTCAGAGCAATGATAGTTGCAGGAAAGAAGGGAATAAACATATCTCTCTCCAGGAGCTCACGACTCGACGAACGACCGGTCGCAATAAGAAGTGATGAAGGAGAAAAAACGGGGAATTCGGTAGTAGGCCTTGAACAGACGAAGCCCAATATATGTAAGTGCAGAGCGAAGATTGGCAGGACTACTATCCTGGCGACATGTAAATGAAACGAACGGCTAAATCCTGAGTCCCCTCGTGACGTCACCTGTCACCACGGAGCTAGAGCCGCGCCACTCCGGCAGATGTCAGCGTAGTTGACAAAGATCTCCACGTGTTCTGCACGTCCACTTGGCGCAGGCATGTTTAAGTGCCTTTGCGAACCGTATCTGTTTCTGTTGTTGATACTTCTGTCGCGTTTACGGCGAGCTCATAATTATACTTTTGGGCTTCCCTAGGCCAAATAAATAATTCCAACGAAATCCAAGATCTAACGTTTGCCCCCTGAACTTCCTTGCGTGTAAGCAAAGACTAATCTTGTGACATGTTTGACAGGCCTAAGTGAGCCTATGGTGATTCTAACCTCAGAGCACATTTGCCTATCGGTTATTCACAGAGGTGGGCAAAATACAAGTAATTGAGAAATTTAAATACAAAATATAAATACAGCCCAATAATATTATTTTAAATGCAAAATACAAAATATAAACATTTAAAAGCTTACTTTGTGCCTTTTTGAGTCCAGAAGATACTTTAGTTCCTACTGGCCTTGATACAATTTAGTGTACATTGTACAATAACAGCCACAAGCTTATGTGTTAAAAGTTCTTATTGGGAGGGTGGTTTGTGGCTGGACTAAACAAAAATCAGACAACCTTTGAGCTGCCCCTAGGACTCCTACAGGATGATTGAAGGGCATCCCAGACTGTGATTTTGGTGTGTTGTGTCCATGCCGAATGGGTGCCCCTTCTTCTGTTTATATTAAATATGTTCATTATTGTTTGGGTCTACCACATTTCCGTCTTTTTTTTTTAAGAACTGGAATGAAAGTCATGATGAGCTGAAATGCATCATTGAGCTTCCCACCAGGTGACAGAAGAACTGTTTTTTCTTCACTAATAATGATTAAAAAACCGCAAGTTTGTCCTTGTCACTGAGCACTCAATTTGGAACTCTCATGTAATTCACTCATGTTCCTCAATACATTATTCTTATCCCTTTGAGAATACTTAAGAACTTCTGCTTATCTGTTCTTTCCTTAATGATGTCTGAAATATATTTTCCCTCCTGTTAGTGCTGCATCTTGTATATCTTTAAAGATTCCACTGGCAAAGTATGCACTAAATTGGAGTTAACTAAAATTAGCAGCTCATTTATAGTCATATCTAGATTGCCATCATGGGGGTACCCAAAACAAATGTATTCATTTGAAAAAAAATAAATAAAAACTTATAAACTTTGCTTCTAATTCAACCATCACATTTCATTATTAGGTATTACCAGTCATCAGTGACACTCTAGTCTCATGAGGCCATCTAGCAGGGTTGCCAGAGTGAAGTAACTAGCATTGGTCTTCATTCTTGGAAGCAGGAAAAATCAGGATTAGAGACCTACATTAGCTTCATTTTTTCACAGTGACTATTGCAGTTGGTATTCAGTAAAATTCAGAGGTTTTATTTTTCTCTCCCTTTATTATGGATACATTTGGGATCTGGACCAATTTGAGATAGTACAATGGATTTATCAAATATATTCATCAATCAATATTCAATAAAAGCAAATAACACTAAGTATACAAGAAAAACACTCAAGTTAAAAGCAAAAACTAGTAGGCCTGACACATTCTTGCTTTCATGCCATGTAATGTTTGCAGATCTCTTCCCTGGACTCCATATGTAAAAAATGTTCACAAAGATCCAGCCTCTTGGGGTTGATCAAATGACTACAACACACAACCTGCTGGTATGTGTCCACAGTAGTACTCACATCCATAATTTATAATGGAAAGGGAAGAAAATAAAAAATAGGGATTAATTCGGCAACACAGACTAATGCTTACATTTGCATAATGATTAACACCATATCTTAATACAATTGACTGCCATAAACCTATAGTTCCTCAGATTTATTTTAAAAGTAATAATTTTTCTAGCATACAAATACTTTGAATTTCTGCTTGAAATGCTTTTTGTCCTTCAAGGTCTTTGAAAAGACAATGAAAGGCAACTTAGTCCAAAAGTTTGTTTGATGCTGATGTCAAGCACTAATAATGATAGGTCAACTCCTCTTAAAGCTAATTTTTTTGCTTTTTAGAGGTTTTTATTATTATTATTAATATTATTTTTTTTTTGGGGGGGGGGTTTCATATATTAATTTATCATCATCATCATTATTAATATATTTGAGAACATATCCTGGTTGCTTACTGCTTAGTCTACCAAGTAACTAGTCCCTTAAATGGTGCCTCTAGGCAAAGGTAATAGGTTGGTGGGTAGTTTGGGACTTAGTGATATACAAATGATAAAGTATGGGTGCTTTATATGCACATAAGAAAAGGATGACAGTTATGGCTGTTGGCAGCATGACCAGCTTCCATGATGTTCAATCAAAGTATTTTGACAGGAAGAGTGAAACTGAGACTGACAGTCTGGACATTGTACAAGGTGCAGCTTTGTGTTAGTGACAGAGCATAGCTTGCATTGGAATGCAAGCTGATGCATACACAGCAGGTCTTGAACCAAAGACCAACCTCCCTCAGTGAAATATGGACGGTAAGATGGACAGGGGCAAGATCTACAACAGCTGGAGAGCACAGTGATACACTAATGTCATCTTCTGAAAACTTGTGACCCTCTTTAAGCCCTTTCTGCAAGACATCTTTGTCAAGGAACTGTGAGAAGACATCATCAGCCCCTACAATATCAGGACTGTTTTCTTCTGGAAAAGTGGAGCACTCAGAGCTAGAGTGTAATGTGTAATCATGACCACCTGTAGAGATTGTCCCTATGAGCCCATGTGCAATTTTGCAGACCTCCTATGCAGATGGCTTTGAAAGATCAGAGGCAAGTTTTCTCCTTTTCTTCCTTGTGGAGGAGAAACGAGGCTGTGGCTCAAGATTTTTATTTGAAAGCTCTTTGAGCTGCTCTGGGGGAACAGCTGGATTCTCAATTGGAGAAGTAGAAAGCTCATTTAGCACAGATATANACGAAATCCAAGATCTAACGTTTGCCCCCTGAACTTCCTTGCGTGTAAGCAAAGACTAATCTTGTGACATGTTTGACAGGCCTAAGTGAGCCTATGGTGATTCTAACCTCAGAGCACATTTGCCTATCGGTTATTCACAGAGGTGGGCAAAATACAAGTAATTGAGAAATTTAAATACAAAATATAAATACAGCCCAATAATATTATTTTAAATGCAAAATACAAAATACGTATTTTAAAATGCAATTAAAAATACAAAATATAAACATTTAAAAGCTTCCTTTGTGCCTTTTTGAGTCCAGAAGATACTTTAGTTCCTACTGGCCTTGATACAATTTAGTGTACATTGTACAATAACAGTCACAAGCTTTATATGTTAAAAGTTCTTATTGGGAGGGTCATGTCCACCTCATATCCCTTTGTGGCTGGACTAAACAAAAATCAGACTGTTCCTCCAAGGTGTCCACAACTGCAAGATCAGCAACAAAGATTCTGTCCTCTCAAAGGGGTTAATGTATCCATAAGCTACTTTTCCTAACAGCACTCCATGATCAAGGTGCATCAGTGGAAAAGAGTATCTTGACTTAAAGAAAAAGACATCTTGTGTACACCAAATACACAATATAAAAGCAATAAATGATCACCTTGGAAAGTGCAGAATAAATTAGTGCATGTTCCATTTCTCAAAAAGGGGGCAATGTCTCCAGCAATCCAATGATTCTAATTCATCCCATCTTCCTACCTCTATGTCTCGTATGTAGCTGATCTGAATAAAGTTTCTAGTAAAATGGTTTCCAAGGTTTCTCATTTGATATTTTAGCTAAAACTTAGTTTCCCTCTCACATTGCAACAAAAAGATCATGCACATACACACACCCCATCTCCATGCCTACACCCTCAGGACTTTAGTAGCCAGTACTTCAATTGTGTTTTTTTTCCATTGTCATATTTTTATTTTTTATTTTTTTCAATTGTCATATTGTTTATATGAAAAAATCGTTTTCAAAAAAGGATGAGAGAAGCCAGAATCATCTGAAAAATACTTAAATCAGCCCGGGTATTCACCATAAGAAGACAGTTACTGTCCTATTTCCTTTGTCCTCCAGGCATTCCTTCAATAGGTTTGGATGACTGGTCCTTCTTCTTATTTCCTCTGTGCATTAGGCCAACATTTTGGGTGCTGGGAAGGGGGAGATAAAAAAAACTGGGATTGGTGACTGAGTTTCTCTGACCTCAAAATGAAACCTGGGAGGTGAGAAATCAAGTCCAGGTGGCAGTAGGACTATCCACTAACAGGCAACTCACCTACCTTCATGGGAATATAATGCTTATGATGAGATAATACATGCATACAGGTGTAGTACATGTTAAAATCCAGTCATGGACCTGGACAACCTTTGAACTGCCCCTAGGACTCCTACAGGATGATTGAAGGGCATCCCAGACTGTGATTTTGGTGTGTTGTGTCCATGCCGAATGGGTGCCCCTTCTTCTGTATATATTAAATATGTTCATTATTGTTTGGGTCTACCACATTTCCTTCTTTATTTTTTAAGAACTGGAATGAAAGTCATGATGAGCTGAAATGCATCATTGAGCTTCCCACCAGGTGACAGAAGAACTGTTTTTTCTTCACTAATTATGATTTAAAAACCGCAAGTTTGTCCTTGTCACTGAGCACTCAATTTGGAACTCTCATGTAATTCACTCATGTTCCTCAATACATTATTCTTATCCCTTTGAGAATACTTAAGAACTTCTGCTTATCTGTTCTTTCCTTAATGATGTCTGAAATATATTTTCCCTCCTGTTAGTGCTGCATCTTGTATATCTTTAAAGATTCCACTGGCAAAGTATGCACTAAATTGGAGTTAGCTAAAATTAGCAGCTCATTTATAGTCATATCTAGATTGCCATCATGGGGGTACCCAAAACAAATGTATTCATTTGAAAAAAAATAAATAAAAACTTATAAACTTTGCTTCTAATTCAACCATCACATTTCATTATTAGGTATTACCAGTCATCAGTGACACTCTAGTCTCATGAGGCCATCTAGCAGGGTTGCCAGAGTGAAGTAACTAGCATTGGTCTTCATTCTTGGAAGCAGGAAAAATCAGGATTAGAGACCTACATTAGCTTCATTTTTTCACAGTGACTATTGCAGTTGGTATTCAGTAAAATTCAGAGGTTTTATTTTTCTCTCCCTTTATTATGGATACATTTGGGATCTGGACCAATTTGAGATAGTACAATGGATTTATCAAATATATTCATCAATCAANACGAATGGCGTTACGCGATTGGTCAGAAGGTGAAAAACCCGCGGAACAGCCTGGATCGGAAGCCTAGTATCGCGTTGCTCTCCTTCCTTCTTCCCTTTCGCCTGCCTGCTGCCATGGAGGACGGAGGACGAGCGGCTAAATCCTGAGTCCCCTCGTGACGTCACCTGTCACCACGGAGCTAGAGCCCCGCCACTCGGGTAGATGTCAGTGTAGTCGACAAAGATCTCCACGTGGTCTGCACGTCCACATGGCGCAGGCATGTTAAAGTTCCTTTGCGAACCGTATCTGTTTGTGTCGTTGATACTTCTGTCGCGTTTACGGCGAGCTCATAGTTATACTTTTGGGCTTTCCTAGGCCAAATAAGTAATTCCAACGAAATCCAAGATCAAACGTTTGCCCCCTGAACTTCCTTGCGTATAAGCTAAAACTAATCTTGTGACATGTTTGACAGGCCTAAGTGAGCCTATGGTGATTCTAACCTCAGAGCACATTTGCCTATCGGTTATTCACAGAGGTGGGCAAAATACAAGTAATTGAGTATTTAAATACAAAATAACGATGCCCATTAAAAAATGTATTGTAAATACAAAATATAAATACAGCCCAATAATATTATTTTAAATGCAAAATACAAAATACATATTTTAAAATATAATTAAAAATACAATATATAAGCATTTAAAAGTTTACTTTGTGCCTTTTTGAGTCCAGAAGATACTATAGTTCGTACTGACCTTGACACAATTTAGTGTTCATTGTACAGTAACAGCCACAAGCTTATGTGTTAAAAGTTCTTATTGGGAGGGTCATGTCCACCTTATATCCCTTTGTGTCTGGACTAAACAAAAATCAAACTGTTCCTCCAAGGTGTCCACAACTGCAAGATCAGCAACAAAGATTCTGTCCTCTCAAAGGGGTTAATGTATCCATAAGCTACTTTTCCTAATGGCACTCCATGATCAAGGTGCATCAGTGGGAAAGAGTATCTTGACTTAAAGAAAAAGACATCTTGTGTACACCAAATACGCAATATAAAAGCAATAAATGACCACCTTGGAAAGTGCAGAATAAATTAGTGCATGTTCCATTTCTCAAAAAGGGGACAATGTCTCCTGCAATCCAATGATTCTAATTTATCCCATCATCCTACCTCTATGTCTCATATGTAGCTGATCTGAAAAAAGTATTTAGTCAAATGGTTTCCAAGGTTTCTCATTTTATATTTTAGATAAAACTTAGTTTCCCTCTCACATTGCAACAAAAAGACCATACACATACACATACACCCCATCTCCATGCCTACACCCTCAGGACTTTATTAGCCATTACTTCAATTGTCTTTTTTTTCCATTGTCACATTTTTATTTTTTCAATTTTATGAAAAAAAAATATTTTTCAAAAAAGGATGAGAGAAGCCAGAATCTTCTGAAAAATACCAGCCCTGGTATTCACCATAAGAAGACAGTTACTGTCCTATTTCCTTTGTCCTCCAGGCATTCCTTCCATAGGTTTGGATGACTTCTTCCCAATTCCTCTGTGCATTAGGCCAACATTTTGGGTGCTGGGAAGGGGGAGATGAAAAAACTGGGATTGGTGGCTGTGTGACTCTGACCTCAAAGTGAAACCTGGGAGGTGAGACATCAAGTCCAGGTGGCAGTAGGACCTTCCTCCACTAACAGGCAACTCACCTACCTTCATGGGAATATAATGCTTATGATGAGATAATACATGCCTGGATACAGGTGTAGTACATGTTAAAATCCAGTATCCATTTCTGACATGTAATCAATGATCTTCATTTGCTTTGTAAAAGAACTTGCAATAGAGAAGTGAAAGTCCTCCAAATTCCTAAATGCCTCGAACAAGTCGAATGGCACTGTGTGAACTCCACGTCCTCATGCTTGGCTGTCTTCATCTTCTTGCAACTTACTGTAAATAGGCGCTTCTCATCTGCACTCGAAACCTTATCTTTTCTGCGCCTAATGGTAGAAAGAGTAGAGGGTGGAATGTCATGCCAATTCATGTCATGGCCGATTTATTTGAGTTCTCATTGATGAGAACTCAATTGATGAAGTCAAAATAATAGTCTAAAAAATTTTCTACTTCATATGTCGTGCAAACGAAGTGCACCTCCCATCAAAATGGTGGCGATTTTTGCGAGGTGAGGGTGAACGTGAAAAAATAATGTTGAAAGTGGTCCCATAGGACGGCGATGAGGCAGTTGCTGCAGATAATAAACGATTGGTGCTGACGCGGAAACAGCGTTTGCCACTGCAGCTGCGGTGCGAAGTGCCTAAGTAGGTGCTTTAGGAGGTGCTAGCCATAATGGCTAGAATGACTCATGAACGTTGCACGTTGGGAGCGTAAGGCTGAACAGCAAGAGGCAGCGAATGCTGAGCTCAGGAATAGGTGAGCCATGCAGCCTGTTGGCAACTTGATGCAAGGAACGCAGCAATCAGGTGTCCAAAAGCCAGTTGGCGGCCGGGAATTGAATCCGGACCTTTTGCTTGCCGGTCAGGTGTGCTACCATTACACCACGGAACTCGGGACATTTTGTCAGGCCTCTTCTTGTCATCTCAAATCACTACATTCGTTAGGACCTGTTAGGTCAGGCGTGGCGGTTCGGGACATGGCATCCATGCAATAGTTTTATGTTTGCGTTTTATGTCATGGTCGATTCATTTCAGTCATGATTGATGAAATCAAAATAATTAAGTAAGTTGTTTGTTTCATACGTCGCGCAAACGGGCAGCTCCTCCCATCAAAATGGTGGCGATTTTTGCGAGGTGAGGGTGAACGTGAAAAAAAATGTTGAAAGAGGTCCCACAGGACGGCGAGGAGGCAATCGCTGCAGATAATAAACGATTGGTGCTGGCGCGGAAACAACGTTTGCCACTACAGTTACGGTGCGAAGTGCCTAAATCGGTGTTTTAGGAGGTGCTAGCCATAATGGCTAGAATGACTGATGAACGTTGCACGTTGGGAGCTTAAGGCTGAGCAGCAAGAGGCAGCGAATGCTGAGCTCAGGTACAGGAGAGACATGCAGTCTGCTGGACAACTTGATGCAAGGAACGCAGCACTCAGGTGTCGACAGCCGGGGAGCGGTCGGGAATTGAACCCGGACCTCTTGCCTGCCGGTCAGGTGTACTACCATTACACCACGGAACTCGGGATGTTATGCCCCTCCATGCCATCTCAAATCACTACAGTCGTTTGTGCAGCGAGCACTGTCAGGCTGTACATTTTGCTGTAGGAAGGGGACATTTGTTTAACATTGCTGGCACAACGGAAAAGTGCTTCTGCTATAACTCACTTAACGCTCACACTATTGTTCACTGGTGCTAATGTGGAGGCGAGGCATTTTCGGGAATTATTCTTTAGTATCCTGAGTCCCCTCGTGACGTCACCTGTCACCACGGAGCTAGAGCCGCGCCACTCGGGTAGATGTCAGTGTTGTCGACAAAGATCTCCACGTGGTCTGCACGTCCACGTGGCGCAGGCATGTTAAAGTTCCTTTGCGAACCGTATCTGTTTCTGTCGTTGATACATCTGTCGAGTTTACGGCCAGCTCATAGTTATACTTTTGGGCTTTCCTAGGCCAAATAAATAATTCCAACGAAATTCTAGATCTAACGTTTGCCCCCTGAACTTCCTTGCGTATAAGTTAAAACTAATCTTGTGACATGTTTGACAGGCCTGAAGTGAGCCTATGGTGATTCTAACCTCAGAGCACATTTGCCTATCGGTTATTCATAGAGGTGGGTAAAATACAAGCAAATGAGTATTTGAATACAAAATACAGATGCCCATGAAAAAATGTATTGTAAATACAAAATATAAATACAGGCCAATAATACTATTTTAAATGCACAATACAAAGTACGTATTTTAAAGTATAATTTAAAATACAAAATATAAACATTTAAAAGTTTACTTTGTGCCTTTTTGAGTCCAGAAGATACTATAGTTCCTACTGACCTTGATACAATTTAGTGTACATTGTACAATAACAGCCACAAGCTTATGTGTTAAAAGTTCTTATTGGGAGGGTCATGTCCACCTTATATCCCTTTGTGACTGGACTAAACAAAAATCAAACTGTTCCTCCAAGGTGTCCACAACTGCAAGATCAGCAACAAAGAGGCTGTCCTCTCAAAGGGGTTAATGTATCCATAAGCTACTTTTCCTAATGGCACTCTATGATCAAGGTGCATCAGTGGGAAAGAGTATCTTGACTTAAAGAGAAGGACATCTTGTGTACACCAAATAGGCAATATAAAAGCAATAAATGATCACCTTGGAAAGTGCAGAATGAATTAGTGCATGTTCCATTTCTCAAAAAGGGGGCAATGTCTCCTGCAATCCAATGATTCTAATTCATCCCATCTTCCTACCTCTATGTCTCGTATGTAACTGATCTGAAGAAGGTTTTTAGTCAAACGGTTTCCAAGGTTTCTCATTTGATATTTTAGGTAAAACTTAGTTTCCCTCTCACATTGCAACAAAAAGACCATACACATGCACACACCCCATGTCCATGCCTACACCCTCAGGACTTTAGTAGCCATTACTTCAATTGTCTTTTTTGCATTGTCACATTTTTATTTTTTATTTTTTTCAATTTTATAAT
Organism: Darwinula stevensoni; assembly: GCA_905338385.1. NCBI lineage: Eukaryota > Metazoa > Arthropoda > Ostracoda > Podocopida > Darwinulidae > Darwinula > Darwinula stevensoni. Next base: position 11,179 of record CAJPEV010000503.1, read on the forward strand.
AAAAAAATATATTTTTCAAAAAAGGATGAGATCTTCTGAATAATACTTAGATCAGCCCTGGTATTCACCATAAGAAGACAGTTACTGTCCTATTTCCTTTGTCCTCCAGGCATTTCTTCCATAGGTTTGGATGACTGGCACTTCTTCCCAATTCCTCTGTGCATTAGGCCAACATTTTGGGTGCTGGGAAGGGGGAGATGAAAAAACTGGGATTGGTGGCTGAGTGACTCTGACCTCAGAGTGAAACCTTGGAGGTGAGAGATCAAGTCCAGGTGGCAGTAGGACCTTCCTCCACTAACAGGCAACTCACCTACCTTCATGGGAATATAATGCTTATGATGAGATAATACATGCCTGGATACAGGTGTAGTACATGTTAAAATCCAGTCATGGACCTGGACAACCTTTGAGCTGCCCCTAGGACTCCTACAGGATGATTGAAGGGCATCCCAGTCTCTGATTTTGGCGTGTTGTGTCCATGCCGAATGGGTGCCTCTTCCTCTGTATATCTTAAATATGTTCATTGTTGTTTGGGTCTACCACATTTCCTTGCTTTTACGAACTGGAATGAAAGTCATGATGAACAGAAGTGCATCATTGAGCTCCCCACAAAGTGACAGAAGAACTGATTTTTGTTCAGTAATTATGATTTAAAAACCCCAAGTTTATCCTTGTCACTGAGCAATCAATTTGGAACTCTCATGTAATTCACTCATGTTCCTCACTACATTATTCTTATCCCTTCGAGAATACTTAAGAACTTCTGCTGATCTGTTCTTTCCTTAATGATGTCTGAAATATATTTTTCCTCCTGTTAGTGCTCCATCTTGTATATATTCAAATATTCCACTGGCAAAATAGGCACTAAATTGGAGTACCCAAAACAAATGTATTCATTGAAAAATAAATAAATAAAACTTTTAAGCTTTGCTTCTAATTCACCCATCACATTTCATTACTAGGTATTACCAGTCATCAGTGACACTCTAGTCTCATGAGGCCATCTAGAAGGGTTGTCAGAGTGAAATAACCAGTATTGGTCTTCTTGGAAGCATTAAAAAGTCAGAATTAGAGACCTACATTAGCTTCATTTTCTCACAGTGACTATTGCAGTTGGTATTAAGTAAAATGAGAGGTATATTTTTCTCTCCCTTTCCTTATGGATACACTTGGAATCTAGACCAATTCGAGAAAGTACATTGGATTTATCAAAAATATTTTTCAATTAATATTCAAAAAAGCAAATAACATCAAGTACACAAGAAACACATCATACAAGTTAAAAGCAAAAACTAGTAGGCCTGACACATCCTTGCTTTCATACCATATAATGTTTGCAGACCTCTTCCCAGGACTCCAAATGTATAAATTTTTCACGAAGAAGATGATGAAATCCAACCTCTTGGGGTTGATCATATGAGTATAACACATAACTTGCTGGTGTGTATACACGGAAGTACCTTACATCCATAATTTATAATGAAATGGGTGTACCATAGCAAGTGAAAGGGAAAAAAGGAAAAAAATGGGGATTAATTCAGAAACACAAAGACTAAGGCTTATATTTGTATAGAAGATTAACACCATAGATGATTAACACCAACATATTGAGCCCAGGAACCGTAATATTACATTTTACAAACTCATGCCCAGCAGCCCGGACCCGTAGTATTACATTTTGACGCCAGGCTGTATTATTCAAATACTTTTTATATTGATATACCACTGGCAATATTAGCTGATTCACTTAACATTCCTGAATAAATTGGTGTTGGAATGCTGTTGGTTCATGAGATGCCCCACTTGCAACCGACCGACGAATGTAACCTAGAATCCTAAATCCAATCCAATAAAGCTTCTTAGCGAGTCGGTTCGTTTACGTACCGAACGAGAAGAGCGTCCGGAACGGCAACGAGAAATTCCATATCCCTTACGCACCCCCTTTGCGGCACCGACCAATCTATTTTTGGCATGTTAAAGTCTCAGAAGAGCAATACCTGCTTCGAGATCTCGCCGATCCTACGCATGAGTGCAAAATATGCTGTTTCATCCTCGTGAGAAGAGTTAGGGCGCCTATAACAAATTCCTATCACGATCTTCCCAGTTGCACCACAGATATCGCACCATAAGTGTTCGATTGCTCCACAGTTATCCGAGGTGAGATCTTCTCTGACGCGAACACCCAGTACGGTTTTGGCGTACAACACGACTCCTCCCCTTTTCTGCCGAGCCTATCCTTCCGCAAGATGTCGTACCCTTTGATCTCGAATTCCTTATCCGAAATGTGAGAATCTCCCCAAGTCTCGATTATTCCGATGACATCGAAACCGTTTTCCAGTGCCCGCCCCCTGAGCTCGTCTATTTTATTACGTAAGCTGCGTGCATTCGCATAGAAACACTTGACTCTTCCCTGCCTTTCCTGCACACCAGCACGCGGCGGTCTAAATCTGCTCGTAGTGGCTGTCTCTTGCTTGTGATCCCTTGCCCCTCCATCTACAACCATAAAAAAGGCTCATTTTCCTTCATGATAGCCAATCCGACTGCTACAGCTCCCTCTTTCGAAAAATGTACTCCATCCCTAGCCATCGGGCTTCTACAGCGACTCAAAGCCTCCCTAGCATCATAAATCAACATCAACATCAAATCAACATCATGAGCCGCTCTTTCGTGCATGCCACACCATACTACCTTTACGGCTCGATAGGTCACATAGGTATGCTATCTCATAGTCTCTACAGTGAAAAGTTACCCTTCCTGGTGCATTTTCCATCTCTGTAGATGAACGTCTCTCAATCGAGGGTTCGCGGACTCGTAGGGGTACGTGGCGAAGCTTCAGGTGGTCCGAAAAACCATGTCCTGGCCAAAAATCAATAACGGACAAAATAGGGGGGGGGAGGGGGGGGGGGAAATCAGTAAGGGCTGTCAAGCCCTCAGCTAACTTTTACTATCTTTTCTTCAAAATTACCTGCACTTATTACAAGTTTACACGATAGTGAAGGGGGTCCGCGCAAGTCCCCTCTATTCCGAAATTGGTCCGCAGTCAGTAATTCCAGTACCGCATCCCTTCTCGTGAATTTTTCCACCTTGCTTTTACTCTTGTCTGCAAGCTAGTACCTCGCCGTGAATGTACGACGATCTGTGTCTGCAACGAAATAGTGCAACGACGAAACGGGCTTACGACGTTTTCGTCCACAACGAACTGTCCGCCACCATTTAGGCCGCGACGAAAGCGCAGGTCACGCAATTGCGAGGAATCCATTGAGGCTCATTACCTGCCTGTGAGAGGGAGGGCTTCCTCCCGCCCCCAACCGTTCGATGAAGAGCTGAAAATAACTATGGTCATGGGAATACGACGGTGTTGCTTCGGAACATCTGCTCCTGCTCCCGAGGAAGCACCTTCCCTTCCCTAACGTCATCCTTTCCCGTGTGAGCGGGTTCGAGTCTTCTCTACCACGTGCCTCTCGTTCATCCACGCGTATGGGATACAAATGTTAACAGTCTCAGGATAGCACGTGCTTCGAGACTTCGAAAAACCGGTTTGGAGCCGAAACGAGGTCCACGCGTTCGTCCCGGTCCGATCTAATGGTACATGACCGCAACCTCTTGTGAGGAACGGTATCGAAAGCTTTCGCGAAATCTAAATAGACTATGTCCACAGGATTCCCTTCATCAGTGCTTGGTGGCGATTCTGTGGCTCGATTGTCTGGCTCCTGGATCGTTCCGAACCCTCACAAATCACTCTACCATTACATCCAGAACATTTCTGATACCTTTTTAAGTAACCACGTCACTCGATCACTTGACAATTTGAAGTCCATTGATCCATTTAATGGGGAATTTCAAAATTTGCTATGACATATTCAAACGTCAATGGTTCCGTGTTTTCATGGTTTAACTCGGAGAGTTTTCAAAGATCAGAATATTTGTATCGTTATATTTTTCGTGACGAATTAAATTGATGCGACCCATGTCTTTCATTGTGACCCATTATGCATAATTTCATTGAAGAAGTATCAAGGTGTAAAAGAATCTTGTCACCTTTCTTCATGCATGAGTCGAGGTTTTCTATTCTTTAAATATTCCTTTAGATGCAGAGGAAACTTCCTACATGCGCACCTTCAAATCGCCCAGAATCATACAATCAGAGGGTTCCCCGTGAGTCTGGAAAGAATGAAATGGTGAGTGCGGCGCTAGTGAAGCATTTTCCGTCCTTCTGATAGATTTTAGACTGCAACTAGAACATTTTGAAAAATAATAACGCTCCAATCAAGATATAGCTCATTTTCGAAGTAAATGGCTACAATGGAAAGAGTTTAAAGATAAGTGTCAGCTGACAAAAGGTAAACCGAGTCAACCTTCTGTCACAACTCCCAAGCCTTGTACAGAGCGTGACTGGTCTTGAGCTGCACACTCCTATATTAGCCCACTACCTTAAGTCCATCTCACAACCACCGTAAGATCATGGAACGTGCCTTTGTGGTGGTTGCGAGATCCACTTAAGCTCTGGGTATAATCACCTGTCAAACCGTACTCTTTCCACTTCTATTCTTCTCTCAATCTGGAATTTAAAAAAATATATATTTCTTCTGAAGGTCCTGCTGAAGCCTTCAGCAGGACCGTGCTCATGATGATAATCCTGTTGAACTTTTGACACCCAAAGGCTCATTTCGCTATCACTTCCCTTTGAGCTACTGTCTTCTTTCAATTATGTTTTCGGGTTCAATGCTTGCTCTACTGAGTTACATATCTCATTTTCGAATGTTTTCATATGTATACATACGTTCAGGGTTCAGGGTTCAGGGTTACTGGCGTGTGTAAACAATTGTAGCTTGCATAATATTCATCATAGAGCAATAATATTTGATGGACCCGCCTTTGAGGTCATGGCGAACACTTTTCCGTTGTCAATGGCAATGGATATCAGAGAGGCTACATCTGCTCAATGTGACTACAATTCATGTCCAGTCATTGCATTCACGGGATAGCATGATAGACACTAAATTAAGTTGTCCAATGTTCAACAAGCCTACTGCATATGATAATGGATGCGATCTTTCAAATCAATTAATGTAACAAGCACTTCACGATACACAACTGACATGAGGTACCCCTGAAGCCAGAAATCAAGTAGAGTAAGATCTAAAGACTGTGGGGACCATGATTAAGGGAAATGTCTGCTATGATCACGAAAACAACTCGTCAACAGTGTTTTGACTTTCCAACCAATCGGCGGGGGTGCAACATTACTCGAACTTTATTTTAGCGGGTCAGAAATTTCTGTACACCCAGTATGCACTTTAAGGATCAAAGGAGTCCCCTGATGGCCATTGCCATTGACAATGGAATCTTGTTCCCAATGGTATCAAAGGTGTGTTCACCAAATATTGCTTTATCATGAATAGTATTGAAGTCATAGATGTTGGAACACCCAAAGAAACCTCGCCGCGAACCCTTTATCAATTAGGTAAACAATAGTCAATTAGCTCGTGCGCAGGGCAATGAATGGACAGTATACTGTACAGGGTGTTCCTAAATTATCTTTCCTATTTTGAAAGGAAATACTTAAAAAATTAATAGACATACAAATATGCATTTTGCACCTTCTTTAGTACATCTCAAAAATATTTTATAGAAAAGTATTTTCTTCCACGTGGCACCCCAGTGAATAACCACGAAAAATTAAAAATAACGATCGTGCAAGAGAAGGCTAAGGGCATTGTGTGGCTTGCAGAGACCAAGTCAGTGACCATGGTGCAGCATCATTACAGACGGCAGTATGGGATGGAACCACCGTTGAAACCAACTATCCGGAAGGGGTTGAGGAAGTTCTTGGAGACAGGCAGCGTGCTTCAACGACAGGGAGGTGGACGGCCCTCTGTCAGTGATGAGCGTGTCGAAGAAGTGCGCGAATCGTTTCAGAGCAGCCCACGAAAATCGCTTCGGCACGCTTCACGCAAAACCCAACTTACCAACAACAACCCTGCACCGTAACATTTACAAACGGCTTCATCGGTGTGTCTACAAACTGCAGTTGATACAGGCACTGCATCGGAATGACAGACCTCAGAGGTGGTCTGTCAGTTAGCTGCAATGCCTGCACCAACTTGGCACTGTGGCATTTTTTATTGACATGTCATTAGACTTCCACACTTGATAGTCTACTGGCACGTCAACAAAAACTCTTTGATTAGTACTACAATATGGTAGAAATTGCATTTTTGTATTCTTAGTTTTTTTTACGTTCAAAATAGAAAAGATAATTTAGGAACACCCTATATTACTGTTATGCGTAGAGAAGCTCCATTTCTCAGTAAAACAGTCGCCTACAACTTTATCTACCCGGGTTCGATCCCACCTGATGGTCCATATTCCTCACACGCAGTGATTTCGCTTGGTATGTGATATCGTGAGATGATGAATATTTATGCGAGGAAATATGAAGTGAGAGTAGGAAAAATATACCATACTACACTCTGTCCCAAACAATTTTGGAACCTTTTTCAATTTTTATCCACTCGTAATGGGTGCGCTTGCTGTGCGCCCTCATGGCCTGACTAAGGCGTCAAATGAGCATACGCATGCAAAGTTGTAACAATTTTCATTCTCTGGCCCTTGAAATACATGAGGTGATTAAGAGCGCGTCCTGCAGTAAGGGAGTGCAGCTAGAACTGTACTGGCGCATTAGTCCAAATTCAAAAGTGCGCCTCATAAAGAAAGGGTGACATGATGCGCACATCCAATATTAATCTTTAATGCTTGACACTCGGATGAGGTGCTCCAAGTGCCTGCCGTGTCATTCTGTAAACAGGCATGTGACATTGATTGAAACCCAAAAGCTGCACGGTTCGCCTTCTCCTGCGACGAGGGAACAGTGAGTTTCCTCGCTGGCTGACTGTGCTCGCACCGAGAGCGTCCTGTGGCAATGGTCCGACGCAATCTTACTTAGAATAAGCTGCTGCATCTCCAAAATGGAGCAATGGATATTGATACAACTGCGTGCTGTTAGTCAGCCTTCAAAAGCTCAGCGATAGTCTGAACCAATTAACAGAAGCAACAAATTGGAAAAGGTTCTAACTATTTTGGGACGGAGTGTACAGTACAATAATTTTTTTTTAGGAGCAGAAGTGGGGAAGCAGCACTGACTCCATTGGGTCAAGTAAGAAATATTCCTTTAATATTCTTTTTAATTTTCGAAATAAGACTTTTCTTTCCTTCATAACTATGCCGAGAATGCGCTTTTTTTGCCTGTTTATCCTACGCGCATGTCCTGAATGAACTTGGATTAGTAAAACGCTCATTATCCGAAATTTTTGGCACTCTGGTTTTAACGATTATATTCACACATGTCTCCATTCTCAAGCAGGCATGGTAGCCGAGGTGAAAGCAAAGGATGGATGGGGTGGAATTGGAGTCTTCAGCCCTTCTACAAGCCTCAAGCCCGTCTACAAGGCGATGTTTCCTTCTATTATAGACGAAAAGAACGGGAAGTATGAGAAACTTAAGAATGTGACTTGGGGAGGTATACACAATCGGGTATTCGTCTTCAAAGGGCGGAAGACTTTCATGGTGGAAACAGATAACCCAAAGCAACTTCAACGAAGACGAAAACAGGCATCCCTTATGCAGTATATTCCGTCTCTCCGTTCCCGCGCACCATTCTCCGTTTCTCGCCTCACTTGCCTCACTCCTTGTCGTGGGTCATCAAAAGGATTCTATCTCTTCGGGGAATTTCAAAACGATGGAGAGTGGTCGCAATCGAATGCCGGAGCTTTTATTCCGTCTTGCGAGAAATGGTTCCCTCTTCCTCCATTCGGGCTGAAGTTAACCAAGGTAGCTGGGACATCTCTGGAAAACGGAACTATTTTCCTCCTCGGCGGAGAACATTGTGGGAAACGAAACAGGGTAGTAAAGTCTGTGTGTCTGTACGACGTCCGTGTGGGTAAAAGATACTCGACCCTCCCAGATATCCCGGAGCCGATATGCGAAGCAGCGGCGACAGTATTGAGCGGAAGACAACTCCTACTGGTGGGTGGATCTCCGGACCAGGCTACTTCTTCCAATCAGACAAGTGTGCTAGATTTAAACAATTTAAAATGGGACTCATCCTCTTCTTCATCCTCCTACATTCCTCGCCTACACTCACCCAGAAGAAGTCTTGGTCTTGGAAGAGACACTCTGGATCAGGTCATGGCTATCGGCGGGAAAGGAAGTAATGGAAAACCCTTAAAGACAATGGAGGTTTTGGAGGCCGATGGGGGAAATTTTCCATGGAGGTGGAATGAGTATCCCTTGCCTGACTCACTTGAAGCATGTATTCTTCCTAGCGTCTTCCTCTGAACATCATCTGTTTATGAAGAATGTGGAGAGACATGAGCATGGGAAAAGTAAATATGTCTATCCAGCATGCCCATCAGATTCCATCGTGTGATTAGGAGACTGGAATCATGTTAACATACTTGTTTTCCTGTGGATTTCATGAAAAAAACCAAGCAAAAGGATTATCATATTGACAGCATGAGGGCAAAACCGCAAAAAATTATGAGTCGAATCTCTCTCATGTCTGATTCATCTGGTTTTCATTTAATCCACTTTAAAAACGCATTGGAAATGTGTTCATGCGTAACAATTATTTCCACAATTCAATTGCATATTAACTTGATCCTTTTGGGTATGGAATATAAAAATTCAAGATGAATTTGTATTCCCTTAGATATTGAAAAAATAATTTAAAAAAGTATAATAACATACTGCCTTCCAAAAACCTACATGCAAAAACCATAGTGATAAAACACTAAAATTGTATGAAGGGTGCTTAGAGAAGCGGATCATTCCACCCCAAGCTAGGTGATTATTTGTGTTGGCCGTCTCAGACTTGAATGCATTTTTCAACTTTAACTTTTCAAGGGACAGTTGGATACAGCTGATACTTGACAGATGAGTTCATGAGTCTAAGAGGTTTTTTTCACTTCCGCAAGATGGCGCTGTGTCCCGATGAATTGTGTGAGTTGAAAAATAAAGTGAAATGCTCCACCGGTTAACTGTGTAACAGGACAATATATCGCTGAGAGTTCGTTCAGAGAAAAAAAAGCCAATCTTTTAAATACCTCCTATATGTCCTACATCATAGGTTTATGAATCTCACATTTTTTACTCGAATACACGAAGCGTTTTTTTCCCCTTTGGAAACGGCGGAACTTTTTTTAATGACCCTTGGTCACCCGGTCAACAACAGCGCCCTCTATCGGGATAGAGCGCTATTTTGCGGAAGTGAAAAAAACCTCTTAGACTCACGAACTTCTCTGTCACGTATCAACTGTCCCTTGAAAAGTTAAAGTAAAAAAATTCATTGAATTCTGAGACAGTCGAGCACAAGTAATCCCCTCACTTGGGGTGGAATGGTCCACCTCAAGGCAGTCTTTACTTCACCTTTAAATGGGGATTCCACGACTTAAGCAGGGGTGCTGAAAAAAAAGAATCGTTTCTACACCTTGTAACTGTCAAATATCGATCGCGTATCCAATGCAATTTTTTGTTGCATTAATGAAACTGTGTTTCTCCCATAGAAAACAGTTGAGCGTTTTTTTTTAACCACCCTATATACACAGTCAAGCGTTTGTTGTAATTGTTAATAAAGCGGCCTTGGATTGTGACAACCATACCTTTTCTTTTTCTGGAGTGAGATATGGAAGGGGTTGCCAGCTAGCTCATATTTTATGACCTCTAACGAAGCGACTTGTCAAACTGACTGCTATAAGGTCCAAAACCTCGGTTATAGTTGTGGAGGGAGCCACAACCCGTTCAATGAACAAGGTGGTTTTAATCTACGCTGGCCCATCTAGCAGTCCCATTTCCAACTCTTTGCTTGTTATTCTCCAGGATGTCTCAGACAGAAGAAGCCCCGCTTCAGCTTAGATGTGGATGCTGTCGCCTCATCCATGCTGGATAAGAAACCAATCATTCGCGGAAAATTAACGGCAACGATAAGCTCTAAGAAGAAACACGATGCTTGGAGCGCTGTTGCCCATGAAGTCGGAAGAGTGAGAGGAACTAAAAGAGACATCGCCGATGTGAAAAATAAATAGCAGGATCTTTGCATGGGGGTGAAGAAGAAAGAACGTGCGCTCGATTCGGATTGAAACCTGGATCGAGTCGCCCTTACCTTGCAAATCGATGACACGGCCCCCTGGAATGACTGACTTGTTCATGCTGTACTCCGAAAGTCAAACCAAGGAGGATAAGGCGCCACAACGAGGAAAAAGTCCTTGCTTGTACGAAATGTTCCCTATTCGTGAAAGTTCCTCAGCGAATATAAACCGAGTACTTTCTGAACCTAGAAATAGACTTAACGACCGCGAGTTATGGCTTCAGGATGACAAAGAAAGGCAGTTGCCATGATGAAAGTAATTCCATCTTGTACGTGGAATACGTAGACATTGAAAGTTCAAGTTCCAAACGGGACGATGAATCCTCAAACCAATTTATTCTCGATGCCCTATTTTCACTGTCCTCAAAGTGGCCTTGCAGGTAACAAGTGATCACACGCAACAAATGTTCCATGCAGTAATGTGAGAACCATTTTTCAAAGTCTTTCTTTTTTCGCAACTCCCCCTTAACCTCAACTTTAACCTCAACCCCCCCCCCCCATCTACGGAATTCACTAACGTTAGGCCAGACCTAACCGACGAACTGTCTCCGAGTCAGGCCCAGGCCTTACTTCATTAGTTCGAAAGAATATCGTAATAATCGACTTAACCCTTATACGCTCAGCGCGCAGATCCATCGGGTCCGTCTAAATCATGCTCTTTTAGTTACATAAATGGCTCAAAGGTTGTTTTTGTTGTTTAGTTGTATAAATGGCTCAAAATGCTTCCCTAAACCCAGGTGCTTACTGCAAAAACTACGTATGTGATGTAGTTCCGGAGCAGAGAGTGTTTTAGGCCAGGTACTTGGAAAATAGGCTGAGTGGGAAAGGAATAAAGGGCCAAATTATGCCTATTGAGGGTGATTGAAATTCCGATCCTGCTATAAAGTCCTCCCCCACGGTACATATTTCAACGTAATCAGAAGTACAAACAGCCTTTTTAAACCAAATTACACCAATGCTTGGTCTCTAAACGTGAATAGGCAGTGTTTGCATTTTCCTCTCGATTGGCATAGATCCCAAAGCAATTAATTTCAAACCTTGGGTGATGGGGCGGATTTTGAGCTTAAGGGGGTCGGAATTTATATCACCTACCCTTTAAAGATTAATTCCCGGTCTTCGAAACCTCGTCGAGGATATGTAAGGTTACGCCACGCGCTGGTCTATTAAGTCTCTCATGGCCCTTTTAAGAGAGCACATGTAACGTTAGACCAATCAAAGGAGTGTTTAGAGTTGCATGAACCATTTCAAAGCGGGTGAGGAACGTTCGGTCCATGTGGAGTTCGTCGAGCCGTCTCGACGAGTTCTTAGAAGAAAATGCCTCGGGGTAGGAATCCGACACGAACGGCATTGGACGGATGCCCGAAAGAGACAAATTCGCATCCCACAAAATCGCCCTTCTGGCGGCCGTTTCAATCTTAGCTCATTTTGGTATACTCGGCACAAAATTTTCTCTTGCATTAAAGAGCAGAAGATCCAGACACCGGAACCGATGCCGAAAAAGTCAGGAATCTGGCATACATCCTTGGCGATATCCGGCAACACTGGAGGATGGGACCAGAGCCATCACGCTGAGGACACCCGAGAGAGAAATAAATTTAATTTCTTGACGAAACGGTGCCCTGGAAGCAACAAAATCACCACTTTTCATCACCTACTTTCGTCCACCATCCACTTCTACGCTGAAGCGGGGCTTCTTTTGTCCTTGATTCGTCTGAGACATCCCAGAGAATAACAGGAAAGGAGATGGAAATGGGACTGATAGATGGGCCAGCGTAGAATTAAGTCACCTTGTTCATTTAACGCGTTTTGCCTCCCTACACAACTATAATCAAAGTTTTCGACCTCATAGCAGTTAGTTTGGCAAGTCGCCTAGTTAGAATCCATTCAGTATCAGCTAGCTGACAACCCCTTCCCTATCTCACTCCGGAAAAAATAAAAGGTATGGTTGTCAACATCCATGGCAGTTTTATTAACATTTACAATGAACGCGTGACATTGTATACAGTAGAGTATGTTGTGAGCAGAAGGGGAATCTCTCTCCCGGAGGCATCACCTGACGAGAAGACTCTCCGCACGAGAAGTTCAGACTAACATAGAGACATGTTTTTCAGGATAAAACTGTAATATTGGAACAGTATCTGCATCTCTGAAGTAGACAGCGATCGACATATTTGAAATGAGCTGTTAATCAACAGATTAACCGTCCGTGGGGCTCTATATTGCTCACATTCCATTGGTCATCTTCTCCCTCCTCTGCTCAAATCCTCAGTCTCATGAATAGCTGTGAGTTGTGGATGTCACATATATTACTGTACATTATATCATTAAAATATTGACAAATGGGGAGGGCAGGGATCAATATTGTCAAACTTCTCTAGAAGCCAGTATATACTATTTTCAAGCTGGCTTCTGCAGCATAAATCCAGGCAATAAAGGTTAAATCTCTCCCCATGCCCTTGAACTTGTTTCACAATTTCTGAGGGGAAAGGTTCAGAAGTGGTTGTAATTCAGACATCAAAACAATTATGTAATTCAGATATCAAAAGGAATCAAAATGGTTGTTCAGCATACCAATCCAACGATAATGGTCACTGCTTTTCAATTCCGGCGATTCACTGCTGAGGGTCAACCCAAGGGTTTATCACACGTATTTAACTATTATGAAGAGGTGAAGACGCTAGAGATCGCAAATATTCCTAATTTTAATTGGCATCATTGTGCAATTAATGATACGATACCAACGTGCAGTGCTTTGCAGTCGGGGAGAAGGAGCATTCAGTCTCAATTTGGATAAATTTCATATTTATATTAATATTTATAGGGGAAGGGGGGGGGGGGCAAAATGGGGTACACTTCCAAATATTGTTTTAAAAAGTTTGTATTCATAATATATGCCTTCTTCGATAGGTCACAGAACAGAAACATCAATGAAATATCTACAAATAATAAACTAATGATTTTCCACATGCTTTCCCATGTGTTCATTTTATGCGTATTTACAAAGTTCACAGATCAGTGACCACAGCGAAACATCCACAAATTACAAACATATGCTTTCTCTTTTCCCCTCTGATCTTCATTCTTTCTTACAAAGGTCAAAGAACATAAATAGGAATGAAACACCCACAAATAAACCGTGCTTTTTCACATGGTTACATATATATTATATATATTAAGTGCCTATTTACTAAGGCCACAGAACGGAAACAACAATGAAACTTTCATGGTGAAATCATTGTTTTTGTTTCAAATTGTTATCCATGGATTCATCCTAGATGCAAATTTAAAGAAGTCACAGAAAAGCATGTCCTCATCCGTGTCTTTATCGAAGCCCGCACCGCCTTCATGAGCCGAATTCCGGTAACCCAACCTTTACTGGGTAAAAATATAGAGGGAACCTGAACCGAAACCCATCGCGTCAGCCTGAGCCTAACCATCGTTATGCATATTCCAGCAGGGATGGTGTTTCTTGATCTGCCCTTGCCTGGACAATTAGGCGTTGAACATTGTTGCTGAAGGCCGTTAAAATGTCTTGCAACGGAAGACCGGGACTCCAGCTTCCAAACTCCGAATACCATTATCTCAATCCGCTACTGAGAGTCTCTGCATCCTTGATGGATGTTTACACTACAACGACTGCCTTCCCATTGACGAGAACCCACCCCTTTTTATTGAAAACGGCATTACGCGACATTGCACCGAGTTTCATTGCGAACGAATGAAATCCACATGCTCTTTACTAGGGTTTTAAGTAAAACTTCAATTCATGCGCAAGCGGTTACAGGTGATGGACATTCAAGAGTAAAATGGTCTCAAACACTTAATTTCTTTCCGCCCTGATGGAATTCATGGCTACATGTCGTAACATGATTAAACTGTACGTACAATATACTAGTGATTCAACTCTGCGTTTCTTTTTTGAGTGGGTATATATGAAATTAAAAAATCACAGAATACATAGTGTGAGAGGAAGGGAAGTTTTGCAATGGATAGAGAAAAACAGGATGAAAACATTAGGCGATATGGTTGTTCGTTGCATTTGTCGGGATCAAGTTGATGAAATGCTTCTCAGAACGCTTTAGTGCCTTTATAGCTTTCTGTAGACGCTTGATAGGCCCCAAATGTTCGATCCCCAATATCTAAAAGAAAAAAAAAAAACATTTTGTACTCCATCAAGAAGGTTGCTCGTTACCATAAAATAGCAAACCACCTTGAAGTCCTTTCTTTTCAAGTCCAAGAGTTCTGTGCCGTGGATTTCCTCCTCACGAAATTTGCAGCAATACATGGCCAAGTTATTGTTCTTAAGGCACTGCTCGACCTCGTCCAGTCCCCAATTCCGAGGGTTGCTACGGGGATCCAGTCTCAGTGAAAAGAATTCCTGCATTTCCGTTGTGCCAACCCCTTTGATACGGTTGGAGTTCCGAGTGAAAGATGAGATGGGAGGCATCTCTGTTCTTTTAGCCTGGGCTCCAGTACAGGTGCATCGCTGCCGGGTGTGCCGTACTGATTCCCCTCCTACGTATAGGAAGTTCTTGTTAAAGTCACACTTTTACTTCACATGCCAATATATCAATACTATCATGAACCGATCGATACATGGAGGAGCCGTGGATCATAGAGACGTTGAAGATATTGCTTATTTTCAATTTATTAAATGATTCTGAGCGATTTGCCTCTTCTTGATTTTCATTTTTAGCTGCATTTGACGCTGATTAATATTGGATGAACTGCTTCTTTGTAATAACCACAAACATAGCCTATTATCAGGCTAACTCGAAGGCATTCAAAAGCGTGAAATGCATTTCATGAATTTATCACGAGTTTCACACTAATCGCTGTGTGAAGGAATTTTCTTCAATCAATTCCTACTCATAAAAAAATAAGATGTCTTAATTTTTTAAACATTAGTGTAATATATGGATTCGCACCCTGCTGTGGCAAATCGCGGGCAATTTTTTGTTCTTTGAGGGGTTTAAAACGGTTTTTGACACTTCGTTTCCTGAGGAAATTCATAATTATGACCTTTTCGAATTTTATTGCTAGTTTACCGCAAAATTTTACTATACTTCCTCCCGGCAGGGGACGCCTTATAGCACGATTGTTTTCATAGTACTGCTACCGCAACGAAACAGGAGTTCTATGGTGGGGGGAGGACACAAGGGGCTAAGTTAAATTAGGTTTTGTTAGGTTAGTTTTTTTAATGTCCCAATTCGTTTGTTTTCCTGCGCAGTTACACCGTGTAATATCGCAGCCATGAAATATGGCATCCACTGCGATTATTTACAACAGAGGCAGGGTAAAACTTTGATGAAACATGCAAATGAAGTTCGAATATTGCTGGAATTATTGGTTTGGACTAACGATAAAGTGTCACAAATCCCATTAAAAATCTTAAGCACCGATAAAATGCCATGCAACATACCTAAGTAGGACTAGAAGCTGTGCTAATAAATCACTTTTTCATGGTGTCTTTGGTGAAAAAAAGAAACTTCAAATGACAGTTATCCAATAGTAATGGGTGACTTTGATTTCAGGTTTCAGAAAGGATAGGCCCAAGTTTACCTCATGAATAACTATCACGCAATACCCAAAGTCACCATATTGGGGCTTCTATTTGTTCATGTCCTAGAGAAGGGGTTATTAAAATTTTTGCACCTACAGACCCCCCCAGATCCTTATAAATAACCCATGGACCCCCTCCCCTGGTTATCAGAAACTTTGGAACATCTGGATTTATGATTATAAATGATGTTTTTTTCGGGAGCTACCTTTAATTACATATACAGTGTATAATTTTCCACGGACTCCCTGGACCTACCCCACGGACACCAGGTTAAGAATCCCTGTCCTAGAGGCACCCATTGAACTAACAACCATCTAATGAAAACCAGTATACCAATAAAGAAAAATACCTGAAATGTATCATTTACAAATTCTTTAACAAGAAGTATGCTTGAAATAAATATCTGCATAGGAGGATCTGCACCAAAACCATCGAAATAAATATGCGAATCATGCAAATCATATTTTGTTTTAATTTTAGGTCTAATCAATTCAACATGGAAAAAATTTCGTTAAGGCGAAGAAGATTCTAATTTCAATTACTCCTTCCGGCCAAGACACAGGATCACAAATAATCCTCATTCAGATGTGAGGGGTACTGTGGCAGGTCCGCCAGTCGATTTGCATCCAACTGCAAGTTAAAGGCAAGAAAGAGTCCATTGTCGCACCTTCCTCCTGTGACCCCTACTAACAGACATGAAAACATTCATGAATCTAATTAATTGTTCAATGCATAGCAATTAAACGCTCATAATGTCTCTGGATCTATAGATGAACACAGTTCAGTCTACTGTTGAACCAGACTTAGGACTGTAGGCATTGACAGGGAACCATAGACATCTTTATAATGGTAGTCAATTTTGAGGGAAATAGTAAAATTAGGTTTAATGAAGCACTGATTCCAAAAGAAATCTCTCCCCTTGATCTTGAAAGCCATGGCTCATCAATAATCCTGATGAAGTGACTGATTGGGCTTCCACTCCTTAGCGATGAGCTTGCTACATGGCACTGTTGAAATGTCTGCAGCTTAAGCTTCTTCAGCGCACTCCCGAAGAGAAGCAAAGGATTTTTGTTGTAGCGGATATGAAAAGCAAATGGAGAAAAAATATCAAGGGGATTTTCAGTTCAGTTGTGGCATATGCTCTTCAAATGGGTGAAATAAATTCCCCCTTTTATGACTGTACGGGATGCGTTACGGCTTGCACAAAATCGACACCTATTCAGGAATTTGCAGAAAATTAAATATCAAATCCACAGCTCTGCTGTATATCAGAAAATGGAATAGAAGTTTCAGCTTACTGGATGCCTGCAGGTGTTTAGAGATAATATCACCCCTCTGCATTTCTTGCAAAGCATCCAGCACATTATCGTAGGTCTTCTTCGGATGTTTCTTGCGGAGAATAAAGAAAATTCCATCAATCTTTTCCTCGGAAGTTCCTTTGGCTTTTAGCTCCTCTTCCTGATTCAATGAAAGATCCATTTTCTCTGCCATCTTTTCGATGAAGACATCCTCTTCGATCGGTGCGTCCCTCTTAATGATGTTTTGAAGGCGACGCAGATGCAAAGCAAAAGGTTTCATTTACCTGGAAAGCAGATCAAGGACAGTGAAGATAAGCAGTATGGGCGAACTTTTCCAATATTTATGTGTAAAGTGTATGTAAGATATATGCAAATAGGAAGTGTGTATATTAATGATGCTCCATACATTTTAAATCCCGTTCCACATAATCCGAAGCATCCAATCGTGGAAAATCGATCAACATGGCAAGAAAAACCGAATCTAAAAATTTGCAAGCGAACTTTTTAATGTTGCCCAGTTCAATGCAGTGCACATATACTCCTGCCTGTGGAATATGGCCAGGATAACGTGATTGAGCGAGAGAGGGCTTAAGAAATCGTCACTGCCTAACTACATATGACTTACTTTCGCTAGACACTTCGCCATGAAGAGTCTGTTACAAAAATACTAAATCAAGTTCAGTTTCATTATACAATGACATTCAGCAATTCATTTTTAATATCTGATACAATAATCTAAGTTAGATCCCCCTGAGACACCTTGAACATTATTTTGCATAAGACAGGAAGCGATTAACTTAATTAAAGGAAAATTTCGTTTTCTTGCTATTTCCAGGAATATCTATCAACATTTATTTAAAATTCTGGAGTTCACGAGGCAGACGTTCAAGTCATTCTCTAGATCTATTCATAGATCAGGCTTTGCATACCAATGATGCAATATTTTCTGTTCCACCTGCAGGCGCTTTTCTAACAAATTCAGTGGGCCTTTCATGTTCAAACTCTCAATAGCAGGTTGAGTCTTTCATTTCATTTTCTCCCCCCCCCCCCACCAAAGAACTCTTTGCAATTTAACTGTTCTCTTGCAACCCAAGTTAGAAACTCTGGATGGATTGAGAATTAGTTTTTCGGGCTTTATACAATCAATAACTTGTAATAATGCATACCTTTGAGGGGAACGCTCTAGTTTTCAGTGTCTGGAAGTTTAGCTTCCTAATCACTTCCAGCAGTTATTGAACTAATACTTGGAGAGAGGAAACATCTGGAAATTAGAGCTTCTCGTGTTGTGGCACTATGCATACGGCACAAGTAATGCAGACGGGCGCAGGCGCAGGACTTCCATGGCGGCCATCACATAACAGTGTTATGTGATGGCCGCCACGTTATGTGACTCATATGACCATCTGACTCATATCGATCTCTTACGAGTTCCTCTTTTCGTCTTGCTATCCAGCATAAATCCAGCATTTTCTTTAAAAGGGAAAAAAGATGGAACATCTGTATCTTGTCATGAAGATTTTTAATTCTGGGCAATGTAATGAGGAACCTGTTGTAGTGGATTAAAATGATGTACGAGGAGCAACAGAGACAAGAGGGCACTAGCTAATTCGATTCGAAACCAGCTCTTCCGTTAGTAGATGGTCCTATATCTGACTTTGGATTCAGTAGTGGTACTGATTCGCCTCATCTATATCCTCATATATAGGGATAGCGATAGTGCTGCCACCTTATAGACACCTGAATAGTCACACGTCCTAACGTCATCCCTTGACGTAACGTCCCATACCAAAAACAGATCGAGCAGAGCTAGCGAGTGGAACCTCATGAGAGGCATGCCGTGTCATTTCGGTGTGGGTATATACTAGTAAAAGTGGAAGTTCCATAAATTAATTTGTGCTTTTGGAATGTGGGATTGGAGTGCTTGAATTACATAGACAGGAAGACGATGTGAATTAGTGGAAAATGGAACAAGATAACTTATAGTGAAACTTGGTCCCCTGTGAGAGAAGATGCGATCCATGTGCCTACTTGTGAAATTTCTTTATTCTCTGATGCCCAAAGTAAATCCAGAAATGGGGAGAGCAGAGAGAGGTAGGGACTGGCGGGCGTTTACTCTGAATGATGATCCTGAATTTATATTTTATTGATTGTTGAAATTAAACTTCCCCCCTCCGAAAAAAAAAACTCAGAGGGACATAGCCACTATTCACATGTTAACATAATACAAGAACTCACCAGTAAAAATTTTTTTCGCCAACTTTGTCTGGGGTCTTCTTCACAACCATTCCAAGGGGATGGGGAAGTCATCATCTCCTCAAGGAATGCGTAGGAAAAGGGAGAACGGCAGTACCGGAACGTTTTCTTCTTGAAGAATTTGCAAAGCGCTCTGAACGCTTTCTCCTGCAAGCATGCAAAATTTTCATCAATGTTGCTAGGCTTCTAGACCTAATATGATTAGCCTAATTAGTCAAATCTTCTTAGTGCTACGCCTAGCCATCTGATATACATGCAACGCAAAAGTATTTTCAGCATCAAATTCCAATCTGAAAAGTACATATATGTTCCAGTCGTCATTTTAATAATAAATTTTACAAGTGACGATGCAACCACGATTTTGCAAACTATGAAATTATTTACCTCAGGCGATAAAAAAGCAATTGCAGATTTGTACCTCTAATGATCATACAAGTAGCTGAAGAGTCTTCGAAATCAAGAAGAGAGAGGAAACTGGGTCCACACAGACAAGCATTCAGCTTCGTTCCCGGTTTTTAAAACGCAAATACGTCTTCCCTGTCAATTATGCTGGCTCCAGGTGAGAGCGAGGAGGCAATACTGGTCTGCGGGTATTTCCACTGAAGGCGAGACGCGTTGGGTATTACGATGAGAAAAAATTTCCAGCACAACTTTTCAATGACATTCACAAGTTAGACCTCATCCCTACATTGAAGAATTTTCAGCAACAAATGTATTGCTTCAAAAAGTTTGATGCAATAAATTTGTTACTGCCTTATGAAAGGTAAAAAAAATAGACTGCGGGGCTAATCAGGGATATCACCTGGTCGTTCGGACAGGAGGATCCAGATGAACATTTTGTAAGGCCACCACATATGTGGCAACAAGCGATCTGCTTGATAACATTTTGATTATGTGGTTTTGAGACCCACTTAATGGACTCCTTTTTATTAACAGTTTATCATATTCAACAACCATTGGGTTTGCAACCAGAGAAAATACAAGAGGTGAGATGCTATTAATCAACGATTTTTGACCAGGATTTGTAACCAATAGCGCTCACGTTTTTACATTTGGCATTCAGAAAATTATAAAAGCAATATTGGGCTGGGCTGGGCGAGTTACATCATTCAAATCCAATCCTCACCAACGGATTCTTACCCTCCCTTGTGAATAAGTAATTAAATCGCTTCGCTTGATTTTTCCTTATGGCCCATGCCTTATTTGCCCACTCTCTTTTCACGTTCAGCTATGAAAAAAATGGACTCTGTGGCACTTGACTTCCTGAGGGAAAATGTCTTTATCTAATCTCCGACCGCTTCAGATACAGACGATGGAATTTCGTATTATGGACGCTCCATGAACAAAGACTGACTCACCAACAGAGGCGATAGGGAAACAATAAAGAAACGGATGGTACACTGGCAAAAAACCTATGCGTGTGTATCCCATACATGTCACATTCCAAGAGAGAACGGATTGGCACTAAAGTGTCACTGTTGATAAACGCTGAAGTATCAATTCGTGAATTAAATTGGATTTTAGTTCAATGACAGGCGAAGGTCAATTGAATGAACGACGTTCAATAGAGTGCAGACCCAAATCGAAGTGAAGCAGCGCTTGAATTCCATTATGAGTTATGGGTGCGCAAGTCCGCAAGAGGGTCCAGATGATGGACGTCTTAGCGCATGCCTAACGAATACTTGGATTTACATGAAGAACTGACAAGGCAGTGGAATTTATTTATTTAGAAGGTGCACAAGCTATTCAAGTCCCATTTTCCTGACCAAAATTATACTTTTCTGTTTAAATTTGGGAATTCAGGTTTAACTGCTCTGAATATTTATCAGAACAGATTCCTGTTCAACCCTTTCATAAAATTTTCTAAATAATTATTTGGGTTTCACACCAGAAAATGTGCATACTTCGATTTTCTTCCCACGAGGTGGTTTCATTTAGATTGAACAAATTCAGGCTTGAAGGAAGATTCAGCATTTCGTTGAACTTTCACAGCTCCATCTCGAAAACGACACCTTTTTTGTAAGTAACTGCAGTTCTCTTAAATTAGTTATGTGAATAGTGGGTAGTGTAAGAGAGTTGTTCCAGATAATTAGATTTTTATGCTGACCAGGAAAACGCGTCTTTGTTCCATTGTGTATTGAAGGCTGGGGCCCATTTCATGGAATCTATAAAAAAGCTCTTCAAGTTACAAGTTACTAGTAATTACAAGGGTCGTGTCGTAGTTGTACGAAAGGTCAGCGGGACCAGCTGGAAGAGTTAAACAAGGAGACACGACCCTTGCAATTACTTGTAACTTATAACTTGTAGAACTTGTAAATTCCATGAAACAGACCCCTGGAGTCAATTTCAATAGCAGCAATTGGAAGTTGCTACTCTTCCCAGGAATTCAATGCTCCCACCAAACACAATTGGTTCACAAAACGATGGCTGGGACTGGAATCACGAATGCACCCATGTCCAAACAGGTGTAGGCATGTCCTATTACTCTATGACATACATGGAATCTGAGGATCCAATAGGTATATGTTAGATCAGTGGTGTTTGCGAGTGTTTTTTTTAGAAAGTCCTTGCGAATTTGGCATGACTAGTGCATTACTGAAACAACAGAATAGCAATGTGTGACGATAAATATTACAGTTTGAACTACCACTGGCTGATGAAGTTGTGGCTATACCGCTTGTTAGCTATACAGCAATAACTGCAGCTGACTAAAATCGACGAGCAAAGGACAATTTTTTCAAATCAACATATTGCTGGACTAAAATTTAATTCACCTTAACCCAGCATTTAGTATATATTTGGGTCAAAAACGTATGTGTTATGCATTGTACTCTATGTAACGGAATTCCAATTCTTCTCAATACCGTATAGTAAGTAGATGGATGGACCAAGTCCGCTTCACTTTGAAGGATAAAATATTTTCTCTGAATTTGTCAGCCGAAAAGTTGCCAATGAAATAAGCGACACGATTGCAAACCGATGGCAAGAAAAGCATCTTAGGAGAACCCAACTTCGGTCCAAATTAAGTGTCCCTGGTTTGATCTGCGATTACGGGGGTTAATACGCTACTTCGGAATAGTTGAGGTTTATGGGGGAGTGTTGGAAGGGTTCTAGGTATTCCCCTTACCCTGGCTTAATTGGGTCTCAATAGGCAACACTGTATCCTGATGACAACTAACTCCATCCTCTCGTTAATGCGCATTTCGCAAATATAAAGCATTCAAATCTAAGCAAAATTAAAAGCCTACCTTGGCTTGGTTGCAGTTACCTTTGTTGAGAAGCTCTTCACCCGGTGGAAAACGATTTTGATCACATCTGGTTGGTTTTCCTCCGGAAGTGAGCCTACCTCCCGATCCGACAGTGATGTCAGACTTGTCACTGAGTCACTCGAGTGAGACTAGAGTGACTTAGTGATATGGTCGGGAGGGAGAGACAGTGATGGCGTGATATGGCGCATATCTAGAAACCTTATCTGTCTTGTATAGGATTATTCCACCCTGGGATTTCAACCTTTCCAGCTCCATCGATAAAGAAGGTCCAGCTCAAGTGCGTCATAAACCCATCGGTCACATTCGCTTCCCAGAGATGTCAAACAAGGGAGCCCTCGAATAAAAGATAAGGAGCCAGACTCCTCATCACTGCAGATAAGGATGGTCCAGCTCCGGAATGAGAAGCAAGACCTAGCCAACACCTATTAGCAACGTCATCAAAGAAAGTTATCGTCGATGGAGCTAGAATTAATACTTTGGACACAAACGAATCCTAAGTTTGCTTTAAAATAAATTCGTCGACACGGTTCATTACTTACATTCGACAAAACAAACTCATCACAATTAACCCGGGCAGCAAGTGCCTCCCACTAGCACTTGGAGCTGTCCCTGACAGATGTCAGGAGTACCCCACTTCCTGGGGGGAGGTTGCAGAAAATAATAAACTGCCTTGTGAAGAAAAAGTTTGAAGCAATAAATTTGTTACTGCCCCATGAAAGGTTAAAGAAAAGACTGTGGGGCTAATCAGGGATATCACATTTCGCATTTCCCATCAAGTGAAACAATTAAAAAAAGGGGGCTGCATTTTTGTCGATCTAATACAATTTTCCTAAGATGGATCATGTGTTTCTAGCAAATGGTAACATGTTTAGCATAGTCAAGTGTCAGCAGTTGACCCCAGAATGAATAAATACCTGTTTCTCAATGAGCAAGAACCAACTTGTCATTCGAAGTCTCACATTTTTCACTTGTGATTAATATGAATATCGGATATCAGATATGGCTGCAAATTTCAAAACCAGTTTCAGCGAATTTTATTGGTACTAGAGCTACTGCAAACAATAAGTCAAAATATCGTCCAACGTCCATTTAATACCCAAGGTAGAGTTGCTTAATAAAGCAAGTAATCTCCAAGTCGCATCAGATTGGCAGCGTGGAGAATTATTCAATGAAATAAAAGACTAAAATCCGTTTTGACATCCCACCCCTTGCGAAAAATTCATATTGGAATCTTATAGGTTTTTTACATGAAAAACTTATAGGAAACCTGTAAGTTTCCCATAGAATTCGGTAGGATACCAATAGGAAACTATAGAATCTCATAGGCATCATATAGGATCCTGCAGGTATCTTACAGGATCTTAAAGTTATACTATGGGATCTTAAGGAAGCTTTTAGGAAACCAATAATATCCTTAAAATTTCCTATAGGTTTTTTTAAAAATAGGATTCCTAAATGATCCTTATAGGAATATATCATCATAGGAATCTTAAAGCTTTTTCATGTTTCAAAAACCTATTGGATTCCTATAGGTACCTATAAGACTGTTTCTTATGGGACAATGCCATACTTAACGTATCATATATTTCCGGCTAAACGACAAAGCATCTTCGTAAAATGCAGGAAAACGGTCAGATGGTCAGAAGGCCCGATCGATTATGGTGTTTTAACTGACAATGTTGTGTACAAGGAAGTGTCGTAGATTCCAAATTCCGATTCCCTTCATAAATCAGTTTGCAAAAAATATTTTTTGTTCTTGATTTCGATTTTCGAATGTATACATCGTATATGCTATTTTTTATGCCGTGATTTATTCTACTAACGTAGCAAACATTTCAAATTTAGTGATAAATTTCTCATTAATTTCCAAAATGAATTATTTTCCTTGTTTAATGTTTGGTTTGAACCGAACTACTTCATTTTTTCCCTCCCTATGCTCTCAGAGTGGAATGCGAGATGGTTAAATTTCGTAACGGGAAAAGGTTGAAGAAGGGGAATAGACAGCGATTTAGCGCCGATTAATTCTCTTTTCGAGTGTTACCTGATCCAGTTTTTTTCCTTGTGGGCGACTTTCGACTGGCGTGCATGGTCGTGAAAATTTTTGCCAGTATGAAAAGCATTTTTTTTAATAGATACACATTTCGGCAACAAAGAAGGTTTCCAAAAAAACTTGGAAATTCGAGTCAAATTGTAAACATATACAGAGTTAGTTTTCACTGAGGAAGACGACAAAAAACGGCAGGAGTCGGGCTTTCTCGCCATCACCGTAGTTCTACGTGTTTAGAGGGAGGGACAGGCCTTCTTGCACTTAATTGTACTGGGATATCTCTGTCCTCGAACAGGATATCGTACTCAAAATAATGGAAAGGCAGATTGGGCCGTTTGAATGAGAAATTTTAAAAGAGCTGTCTAGAGAACCGCCAATGGAGATCATCGCAGGCCAGATAAATAAATGCATCAAAACCAGGCAATGCCAGGCTGCCGCCTGTCGCGAACGACAATATAGACTTCCATTATTTCTATTAAGCACTTTATAAAGTTTTCGGAAAATTAACAATTTGGCGCCTCTTCATCATTTTTATGAACGATCCCGCATTACAATTTGGACGCATAGCTCTATTTAGGAGAACGAATTGAGTCCATCTCACTGTAAAACACTTCATAAAGTTTTCGGAAAATTAACAATTTGGCGCCTCTTCATCATTTTTATGAACGATCCCGCATTACAATTTGGACGCATAGCTCTATTTAGGAGAACGAATTGAGTCCATCTCACTGTACTTTTTAGCAGTGCCGATGTGAAATATGAAGCTAATACCATGAAGGATATTTTCTGAAGTAGAGGGCGCTTTTTTCATTTAATCAAATTTCCACCGGGAACAAGACTCAAAGTTTCATTTTTTCCAATGAAAGTGTTTCTCGCTTTTTCTCTTTTGAAGATTAAGCAAAAATAGAATCCGGAGTCTCATTTGCACGAATTTTTCTACCCGTTCACCGTCTCGTCTCACTTGGCGCCCATTAACACAACACTACAACGTATACACGCGGGAAATAATGCACCAGAATAATGAATTTGTTCAATTTCATTTCTAATAACCACGCTAAAACGCTCCAGACGCGAGAGAGTTGAACCATGCTGAAAGAAAATGGGAAGGTGATAATGTAGGCGATTTAGTTACAATCATTGAATGCTGTTCCCACTCCGCATGACCAAGCCACCTGGAGCCCACAACGCCTCGAGAGTGCTGCAGATGGACTGGAGGCGCGGGGCGACTACCCTCCGACTTTTATAGCGGATGACAGCACGCACTGACTCGGACAGGGGACGCCAGATGTCTCTGGAGTTCCTAATATGGCATCCTGCAGTGCAGTCGGCTGTTTCCTCTCTGCTCGCCGTCTCTTTAAAGCACTTTATAAAGTTTTCGGAAAATTAACAATTTGGCGCCTCTTCATCATTTTTATGAACGATCCCGCATTACAATTTGGACGCATAGCTCTATTTAGGAGAACGAATTGAGTCCATCTCACTGTTCTTTTCAGCAGTGCCGATGTGAAATATGAAGCTAATACCATGAAGGATATTTTCTGAAGTAGAGGGCGCTTTTTTCATTTAATCAAATTTCCACCGGGAACAAGACTCAAAGTTTCATTTTTCCAATGAAAGTGTTTCTCGCTTTTTCTCTTTTGAAGATTAAGCAAAAATAGAATCCGGAGTCTCCTTTGCACGAATTTTTCTACCCGTTCACCGTCTCGTCTCACTTGGCGCCCATTAACACAACACTACAACGTATACACGTGGGAAATAATGCACCAGAATAATGAATTTGTTCAATTTCATTTCCAATAACCACGCTGAAACGCTCCAGACGCGAGAGAGTTGAACTATGGTGAAAGAAAATGGGAAGATGATAATGTAGGCGATTTAGTTACAGTCATTGAATGCTGTTCCCACTCCGCATGATCAAGCCACCTGGAACCCACAACGCCTCGAGAGTGCTGCAGATGGACTGGAGGCGTGGGGCGACTGCCCTCCGACTTTTATAGCGGATGACAGCACGCACTGACTCGGACAGGGGACGCCAGATGTCTCTGGAGTTCCTAATATGGCATCCTGCAGTGCAGTCGGCTGTTTCCTCTCTGCTCGCCGTCTCTTTTTTTCTGGAGGAACTTCGGTCCGTTCTTCAGTGAACTTCTTCGGATTTTTCACCAGTTTGGGTTGCTCAAGCACGTGAGCCAGGTCAACTTCTTCAACTTGATCAAGAACTTCCCGAGCATACTCTTTTTTTCTGGAGGAACTTCGGTCCGTTCTTCAGTGAACTTCTTCGGATTTTTCACCAGTTTGGGTTGCTCAAGCACGTGAGCCAGGTCAACTTCTTCAACTTGATCAAGAACTTCCCGAGCATGAAAGATAGCAGAGTCAAAATTGATGTGAATGACAGGAACGGAAGTAATTGAATTCATTAAAGCAAAATGATGCTACAAAGCGTATTATTTTAACAATTCAAAAGCGAGGTTTGATCCGTAATTTGGTGGAGCTCAGTAATAAGCAAAGTAGGCATTCATAAACAAACTGCTTGAAAGGTTTTATTGGAGATGTTGCCTTTCACCTCTCTGGCTTGCTGGGAGTCCGCAGGGAGGGGAAAATCCAGATTTTTCCATTGATGCGGGAAAAAATGTTTGAAAAAATTGTGCCCGGTCAATGCATTGGAACGAGGCATGGAACCCATCCTCCCATTAGAGCTGTTTCATTCTTTCCAAGGGATGGTTGGTTTGCTTAAAAATCAATTTCAGACCAGGTGAAATTGCGCTTTGGTTTTCTGAGACGCCCTGCACTGGCTCTTTACGGCGGAGGTCGGGTCGAACCCCGAGCTAGTCGACACTACCGACCCGAGAGACACTCACTTCGGAAGAGAGAGGGCTCGCTTCCGTAATTAACTTTTACAACTTCGTAAAGAGGCACCAACTCTCTAGGCGACAATCGCGTTGCTGAGCTCACTCGCCCGCTCCGTGGAATGACCGGAGTCCAAAGAGAAAGCGAAACGCGGCATTTTCTGGAACAAGCTGATGGAAGTATCTTGAAGTAATGACCTGCGTACATAATTCCATTTTTCCATGTGTAAAGCTTTCCTTAAGCTGAACCCTTTTGGAGAGACCTTTCCCCGAAAAAATTATTTCATTTGAGGATGAAAATCATTTCATAGTACTCGTAAACTTGGTCATCCGTCTCTTAATGGACATACGCCTTAAAAGCGTACTCTATAAACAGGCACAGACACGTCGCGTTTTTACAGATCTTTTACGCAGGAACGGTTTTTTTTTTTGTCCTGAGGGGATACATTTCTAATTTTCTTCTCATTTCTAACAAATTTTTGACAGCAATCGTGTTACCCAGCTAACTCTCTCCTGCTGCATAGAATGGCTGTAGTCCAGAGAGAGAGAGAAAAAAAACTGGGCATTTCCTGCAGGAACCGATTCCCAAAAGCGCCGCGTGAGAGTCAGTCACAGACATAGGATAGCCAAATGCGACGATTTTGAGTCGTGGCTATACTGTGACGACTGGCAAGGGGGTTGAAACCCGAACAAACCAGAATGTATTTTTTTAATTCGCAGGTAACAGACGACAGAAGAGACATCTTCGGAAGATATGGATCTCATCCGAACAAACAATAGGATTAAGACGATTAAGGTGTCAATGATCGATCCTGATTCGAGCCGGGAGTCCTCCAGATCAGGGCTGAGAAAAAGACTTCTTACAGGTCCAACCGTAGGCCCAGCCAGCGACAGTGGCCCAAGTGGACGGGAC
>CAJPEV010000503.1:44327-115772 GCA_905338385.1 Darwinula stevensoni
ATTCCATTTTTCCATGTGTAAAGCTTTCCTTAAGCTGAACCCTTTTGGAGAGACCTTTCCCCGAAAAAATTATTTCATTTGAGGATGAAAATCAAAAGTATCATGAGCATTTGAACCAGTAGGCAGAGAATTACCTGTATGCGGAATTTTCGCATGAGATATTTGTCCGTGTCTGTGCAGCGCAAAAATGTCTAGAAAATGCGTCCTTGCCAAAAAAAAAAATGTCCTGAGGGGATACATTTCTAATTTTCTTCTCATTTCTAACAATTTTTGGACAGCAATCGTGTTACCCAGCTAACTCTCTCCTGCTGCATAGAATGGCTGCAGTCCAGAGAGAGAGAGAGAAAAAAAAAAACTGGGCATTTCCTGTAGGAACCGATTCCCAAAAGCGCCGCGTGAGAGTCAGTCATAGAAATAGGATAGCCAAATGCGACGATTGTGAGTCGTCGCTATACTGTGACGACTGGCAAGGGGGTTGAAACCCGAACAAACCAGAATATATTTTTTAAATTCGCAGGTAACAGACCACAGAAGAGACATCTTCGGAAGATATGGATCTCATCCGAACAAACAATAGGATTAAGACGATTAAGGGGTCAATGATCGATCCTGATTCGAGCCTGGAGTCAGGGCTGAGAAAAAGACTTCTTACAGGTCCAACCGTAGGCCCAGCCAGCGACAGTGGCCCAAGTGGACGGGACCATGGCCACACAGTCGCGGTTATCGTCCTTCGTCGGATGACCGGGGGCCCAGTTCGAATAGGCCAGCTTCGATCCGTCCTGGATCCAAAACCATTCCCCGGAGATGTCGCGGCGCAGGCCGATCCAGAATTCCCTCGGAACGGGGTCGGACTTGTCGAGAGACAATTTCATGAGATAACCCCTTCGATTTCCGTCGGGTATCTTCACCAGAGCTCCATCGCGACCCGAACAGATGCTCCTGGCCCGTTCAAAACTGCTTTTCGAGTGAACGAAGGCGACCGGCGGGATGCCGTCATACTCGCAGACGAAAGAACGCAGCTCGACGCAGGGGAAGTTCTTCCACTTGTCGACGACGTGGACGACCCATGAGGAAGGACTCAGCCTGACACCGACGTCGTTGAAATTGTGGTAATCAGACGGAGTCCCGTCGACGAACTCGAAGTCGAATGGGTCACCCGGGAAATCCTCGCCCGTCCTGGCCCCGATGAGGCTGAATGAGGTCTTCACATTAGACGCGATGAATTCGTCCTCTTCCTTCGAATGGACGCTGGCGACGTGGGCGTCCATGGCCTGGCATGCCGCCTCGGCGTCGTCCAGTCCGAAGTTTGTCCGGTTCGTGGTGCCAAAGTAATAACATTGATCTTCGTGTCTTTTCCATCCCGCGTCGCATCCGTTGTTGATGCGATAAGAAATGCGGAACTTGCGATCGCCGTTAGCCGATGGGTTGCCGTCGCTCATGAAACGAATGGTGGTGCTACGAGCCGAGATTTCCAAACTGGGCGGGACTGATTCCCCGCAGAAGATGACCCAGGGGACATTCGTGATCGTGACGTTCTCGTTTCCACATCTTGGGGGGTTGCCATCGAGGTAGAATTCTTCAAAAGTCAGCGTGATGGAGTGGTTACCCTGGAAGAAATCAAAGGATTTTAAAATGCGGAATTATAATTCGAGTTGGAGACGTAAACGAATAAGCCGAAAAAAGCCGTTTTTTGCACACATCAGTTTATCATGTTTTAGTGAAAATTGTGCATGTCAACACTTCTCTTCCACCCAAAAAATATGAGTTTGTTTTGTAAGGTCTTTCATGCTGTAGAACAGATGGAGAAAAACGGAAAAGAGTTTCAAGAATTTTAGAAGAGAGGCAGAAATATTCCCTGAAGAGATCTTGTTGTTCTACTTGCTGTCTCCCAAACGTCGAAGATTTTTAAAGAGCCGCGTTTGCAGAACATGCAGAAAGCAAATGGAGATCGGTACCATAAAAACGAATAGGACGATTTCAGAAGTCGGCTACGAAATAAAAGACTATTGTGAGTACAATGGCGAATATCAGAACATCCCGGAGATGAGCATCTCACACTTGAAATTGAAGGTTACAAACACGAAGGAAAAAAATCATACCACGATGGCCCAGGTGCAAGCAGCATTGACACCCATAAGTAGTCCCATTAACCCCCTAAGCTACTGTGGGCTCAGCAGCCAGTTGTAGGGGGGCGTGAGGACGGAGGGAAGGGGTTTTCGTGGGCTATCCTTTCTGGTATCTTAGTGATCCGTGGACATGATGGAGAAGACCCGGATAACTCGCCGTCCAGTTCCGCCGCTGTCCGGCATCCGTCCGCTCCTCTTAGGGCAGAATCGACATGGCGGGAGGAGGTTGTCGAACTCCGGCCTGTATGAAACGATCGCCCTGAACCAGTCGAGCTTCCATGACGCACCTGCTTGTTTAAGCAACGATGAAAGTAATGAAAACACTTGGTTTCTCTTTCAAAATTAGTTTGGTCTATGGAATTCCTCAGATGCTGAGCTGATTTTTATTCCGGATGACTCGCACGGTACAGAGCCTTGAATTGAATCGGAAGATTTGCCTGAGGTTGTTAGCACATGCTCACAATGAGCATGTGCTCATTGTGAGCATGTGTAACATGATTTTGACTCCCCTCGTGTGAGACAACTTTCCACGCGGTTTAAACTAAGATTATTCATAACTAAATTATCCAACCTAAGATCAATTCATTACGCTCAAAGTCGTCTGATTTCCACAAGGAAATGTGGTGAAAACTGACACCTCGAGACTGATGTAAAAACCTGCAGCGATTCCACACCCGGAAGCATGATTTCATTCCTTTCTCAAAACCGCGTCTTAATGAGGGAGTAGCTAAAGGGAATATTTCATTCTCAGGTGCCGCGCCACCATCCTCCTCCACTCGCCATTCAGCCGCCTGGAGGCTGACCCTCCCCCTCCCTTTTCAATGCAGCGCACGCCACTGAATGCATAGACGCTGCAGCGATGCGTTCCCCGCGAGTTTGCTAAGTAAGCAAGGGCGTTTCCTTAGCAGTACCGGTCGAAGACTCTTTAGCTGCTTTCTCGGCAAGGCTCACCTTTCACTAAGGTCTTTTTTTCTACGACAACTGTAACTTTTAATAAAACTCACACGAACCGTAATTAGGACAAATTTAATGCGGAAATTTCATTTTCTACCGCATTTTCAACAGGCGGCTCCTACATTTTCTGAATCGGTTTCTTCGCCATGAAGATCGGCATTACGGCAAGAAGTTTCACAGTGAAACCACAGAATAACCATAGAAGATCGGATTGAATAAGGAAATGCATTAAGAAGGCAAGTGTAAAAAAAAAAATGTTTGTTAAAAAACCCATTATTCTGCGGCAAGTTGAAAATACCTCAATTGCGTTCACAACTGAGAATATTAATCGTTGAGGAGCATATGAAAAACCTTCAGAAAGGAGATCCCGCCAGATTTCGTCTTATTGTCTTAGCTGATGAGTGATTGCACCCCTTTTAGTTAAATGATAATAAGATGTAATAAATAATAAAAAATTATCGCCTGGGATGGAGGGACGTCGAAGATGTCACATTCAGCAATTTAAATTTTGACTGCAGTGTCGCCATCTCGCATCATTCGTGGGAACCTCGTCCGTTCGAATGAATTCCAAAGATGGCCTGTCCAGATTGAATCGTGTCGGCCGGCTCACTCACGGCCAACGTGGGCCCACCGCCGATATTCGAAGCATATCGGTTAATCTACTAGACCGAAATTCTTCTGCAATCACCTACTTTTAAATGTTGAAGGTTGAAGGACGCAAGGATGCAGGCTCTTCGCTTTTTCTTCCACGCAAACGAACGGGCTCGGAACCGGACGGTTTCCCGCGGTGACCGTGGCGCTGCACGTGGCCTCATCGGTCGGATGGCCCGGGGCGCAATTTGCATAGATATCAGCTGGGATCCGTCTTCAGCCCGGTGGCACTCCCGAGTTGCGTTGTTGCGGCGCGGAAACGATCCGGATTTCTCTCGACCGATGCGGTCGACGAAACGGCGGATTTTCTTGGTCCTGAATCTTCAAGTCTCCACTTTTGGGTGTACGTGGTTGCCACAAAAATTGTACCGTTTTTCACTGCCGTAACTTATCCATGATGTTGAGCATTAACTTGAAAATGAAAATAAACAAAATCACAGAGAAACTGAAAAATTTTCCTCCTATTGGAAAGAAGTTTGGAAATGTGGAACTCTAGCCACAAAGCAGCCTTGAATCCGTCAAGAGAAGTTTCGTACTTTAGTACTTCCGTCAGTACTTCCGTCAGTACTTCCCGTAGAACGCTCGAAACTGACGTTGACTGCAATTTCTGCTTTGTCCTGAAGGCTTCATTCTTGCTTTATCCCTTCAGGTGAAGGTCCAGTGGAGATTTTTCCCCAACAAGATGGCGGAACCTGACATACTGCCCGATTTTGTCTTGAGCGGCTGAGAGAGAGGAAGAGAGAGAGAGAGAGGAAGAGAGAGAGAGAGAGGGAGAGAGAGAGAGAGAGGGAGAGAGAGAGAGAGAGGGAGAGAGAGAGAGAGGAGGTTGTCGAACTCGGTATTCCGGCCCGTATGAAACGATCCCCCAGAACCAGTTTTAGCGTCCATTATTATTTAAACAACGATGAAAGTAGGTAAAGTAAAGATGAAAGGATGCAAATACCTCCAGCGATTCCACACCCGGAAGTATGAGTCCATTTCCTTTCGCGAAATGCGTCTGAATGAAGGAGTGGCTAAAGCGAATGCCTTAAACGAGAGTGCCGCGCCACCATCCTCCTCCACTCGTCATTCATCTGCCTGGAGGCTGACTCTTCCCCTCCCTTTTCAATGCTGCGCCAAGCCCGCTGAAACCATAGACGCTGCAGTGATGCATTCACTGCGAGAAACGGCGAGCCTCGATCCCAGCTTTCGATTCCGGCATCGTCGTGGCCTGCGAGCGAGCGAAGTGCAAAAAAAAAGGATCTGGAGCTGTCACTTTCGTTTAATTTCGGAAGGCGTGGGTGGTCTCCTCAGGATGAACGTGACGGAAATTTTTTAAAATTTGACGAAAGGGCAGTTCCGAGCGGAAAGCGATTTCGTAGGGGAAAAAAAAAATTAAGATGATGTTGAAAGCTATTTTGAGGAACGAACTGAAAAATTTTTTTACTGTGGAAATTTGATTTTCTACTGCATTTTCAACAGGCCTGCACTGCATTTTCTGAATCGTTTGCTGCACCATTTCTAGGCCATGAGGATTAGCATTTCAGCAACAAGTTTCAAAATGAAACTTTAACCATGGAAGATCGAATTGAATATAGAAATGCATTAAGAAGGCAAAGGTGAAAAAAAAACTATCCTTGGGTAATAAGACGGCAAGTTCAAGTTTTACGGACTTAACTCAGATGTTATTTCTTATCTTTTCCTTATAAGGCAGGCTTAATCAGAATAACAGAATCGATTACTCACTAACGTGGTGAAAATGTTAAATAAAAAAAAAGGCGTAATAGTTAAAGTTATCGCCTGGGATGGAGGGACGTCGCAAATGTGCCATTCAAATGTTAACGTGTTGCCACGAAAATGACATCACGTTAACGTAAAATTTACGTTCCTATGTTTATGTCCCCAATGTGTACGTGTATTTTACGTCAACTAGACATCACTCCATCTGACGCAAAGTACATGATATCAAGATTATGAAAAATTAACACCACGACGTCCATATGAAACTTTAGCTGATCATCTTGCAGTTGCAGTACCAAGATGCCTCACTAGATGGAACCTTTGTTCCCTGCATACTACAATTACTATTAAGTACTGGTTTTCCTGATATAGTACCAGATTTTCTTTCCATCCTTCTACTTTTTATTATGGAATCCACGCATATATGTATGGAAAACAGGAAATGATTATATATATTTTTCATAATGTATGACTCAGGGAATCATTAAATGCTGAAGTTAAGCTTTTTATTACAACAGTGCACGGGATTAGGGGAGAGTATAATGCCAACCTCCACAAATTCTACATCTTCACTATCTTAAAAGGACGAGAGCTCCTTTGAACAGCTCCTTCTACTCCCGAGGTTCTGGTACGGGAGGAGGAAGCAGTAGGTCAGTTTGGTACTCTTGGGTGCTGGTGAGGATGAGTACTCGTGTACTCGTCCAATTACCCTAGGGTTCTGAAGAGCGTAAAGGAAAAAGTAGAGTCGGAATAATAATTCTCTCCGATGGCACTGACTGGCTCTTTAAATACGCATGAATGCCAGGGGGAAATTACCATGAATCTTACGAAGAATTAATGTAAACATGGTGTTTGGAATGCAAACGGGAACGTCAATTTTACGTTAATTTTATGTCACCGTTTACGTATCACAGAGGTGACATTTCTGCAAACATGGTGACATTTTCTTGACAATGGTTTTCGCAAAAATGATATAAAATGGACAAAAAATTCACATTCATTTTACGTACAAGTAGCATAAATATGCCGTTTGGACTCTTTGATATTGAGCTTTACCTTAAAAAATGAAAATAAACAAAATCGCAGAGAAACTATATTTTCCTCATTCTATTGGAAAGAAAGTTCAAAATAAGGAACTCTAGCCACAGAATAGCCTTGAAGCCATCAAGAGAAGTTTTGTTCTTCAGCACTTCCTTCAGTACTTCCACGCATATAAAAGAACGTTCTTCGTCGCAAATTCACCCATTCCTCGACCATGCCAGTGGATGAATGTCTCGCCGCCACTCCAGATCATTTTGCGATGGTGTCGTATCGGCCAGACGATCTCGCTCCCAGGGAGTTGTTCAGAGATACGCTAAGACTTAGCTAATCTTCATTCCCGGAACCCGGAAACGGTTTCGCTTACGGAAAAAGTTTCATTAAAAAATATTCTGGTGCTTTTGACCTTGCAAGAGCTTTTCTTTTAAAGACAGAGCATTGAGTTTAGGAGTAGGGGCTTTCTATTAAGGGTCCGTTAAGGTAAGTTGTCCGTTCGGTACCGCAGATCAAAGTTATTTATTTGAAACTGTTCTGCTAATCGTATTTGAGACCAAAAACCTCAGCTTTTGGCTAGAGCAGAACGGAAACGGATGGAATTCTACAAAGCAAGCAAAGGGAAAACCCATTCCTTTTTCTGGATGGGCAATTGTACTCTTTACACGAAGCGGAGAAATTCCATTCGAATTTGATACGAAGAGAACGAATTTTTTTTTCCGTTCCGGTCAAATGGTCGAGTGAGTTTCAACCGAGAATCAAACCGAAACTGGAGTAACTCATCATCAATGTGAAAATGTGTCTTGGTTGCAAGGGTTTGAAAAGTACATTTCGGATTTCAGGAGTCATCGAAACACTGACTGGCAGTTTGGCGAATTGAATCTCGGTGAACCCCAGGTGAACGAACTCATGCAAACTTTGCACATATGTTTTTTGGCGAATAAGGAATGGGCGATTAATTGCCATCAAGTCCGGGAATCTTACCGTGAACCCCGAATGCGATGCGCGTGAGCTTTCATCGAGATTAAACTGCGGTCGACTCCGTGGAATGGAATCCCGCGCTTAAAGGAATACTTAACGTGAGAAGGGTAAATGCTATACGGTG
This sequence comes from Darwinula stevensoni, assembly GCA_905338385.1. NCBI lineage: Eukaryota > Metazoa > Arthropoda > Ostracoda > Podocopida > Darwinulidae > Darwinula > Darwinula stevensoni. The sequence continues at coordinate 51,915 of CAJPEV010000503.1, forward strand.
TCGGAAGTAAAGCCAATAACCTTATGAGACCTAATATCTTACTTCAATCGACCAGGGCACTCATAAGGCTATACGCCCCAGCTGACATAAAGGTAGTATCTCGATCGGATTCATCTCCAACCATGTATTTCATCCTGTATATGCAAATTTCCAGATATTGAAAATTGAAAAACGCACTCTCAGGGGCTGCCCGCGAGCTTCTTGCACGTGAACGCGGGGGCCGTGTTCCGCTGCCACCGGGTGCACCTACCTTGGCACCGGCGCGTCAGCACCAAGCCTATTGGCCAGCCCATTGGGCCCTGGGTCAACAGCATCAGGCTAAGCCTAGGCAGAACCTGGGTCTCGGTAAGGGGGGCGGATTCGTCGCGGCGCAGGCCGATCCAGAATTCCGTCGCTGGATCGAGGTTTCGTAATTCCAGGAATTTTCGCAGGACGTTTGACATGTGTTCTTGGTCCGAGATCTTCATCAAATCTCTGCCGTTTGATGAGCAATGGCTTCGGGCAGCTTCGAAAGTGCTGTTCGAGGGCCAGACGGTGATTTCCGACCCATTGGAATTTGCACAGATATAGGAACGTAGTTCGTCGCAGGGAAAGTTGATCCATTTGTCGACCATGAGCACGAAATAATTGTCGTTCACGAGATAGACTTCTCCGGAATTGAAATTGGAAAAATCCGTTGGAGTACCGTCCAAGAATTCAAAGTCGTTTCTATCGCTCGAGAAATTCGGTCCTGCCCTTGCCCCGATGTAGCTGACAGGGCGCCGAACCCGTTGCGCAATGAATTGGTTTTCTTCCTCCGAATGGACGCTGGCGACGTGAGCCCCCATGGCCTGGCATCGTGCCTCGGCGTCATTCAGCGAAAAGTCATTCTCGTCTGTGGTGATGTGAAGATAACAATTATCTTGGAACCGATTCCATCCGATTTCGCACCCGTTGTCGACGCGATAGCTTATGCGGAACCGGCGGTCGCCGATAGCGGAGGGAATTGCGTCGCTCTTAAAGATGACGGTGACTTCTGTGTCAGAAATTTCTAAGCTGGACGGTGCGTCTTCCCCGCAGAAGGTGGCCCAGCCGAAATTCGTGATCTTGACGTATTCGTCTTCGCAATTCGAGGACTCGCCGTCGAGGAAGAACTCTTCGAAAGTCAGTATAACCGGGAACTCTGACTGGCAGATACAACAAACATTTTTATTATTCATGATTTGACTCAAAGAAACACCCGAACAAAAAAACTCAATCTAAACAAACAGCATAACAAACAGCAGTACAGAGATGTCCGAGAAGCTAGATGGAGACAGATCCCAAACATGTATTGCAAGCCTTAAAATGGCTTTCAAAGTTAGCGGATGGAGCTGACTCGACCAACATAGTCCACTTAACTCTAAAGACACGTATGAAGAAAAACAGCGTTAAAGAGACGTTAGATAGCAGTCCAGGTGTATGAGCATTCAAAGACAAATCTGTTTTTGATTTCATTTTGCTGAAGCTTAGCAATCGTCAGAAGCAGCAAAAACGAACGGGCGATTTTCCATTCAGAACGCAAAAACTGTGAATATAGTTCCTTTTCATGACGATAACTGCAGAGATAATGAAAATACATTGAATTTAGCTTCTGTTATCCCATATGTTCCCCTGGATCCAGCTTTCGCGAAGACTGGGTTCCACCGAAACGTTTCTCCGGGAAACGCATGTGGCATAGATATTCTTTAATCTTCTCCAAATGCGAAACATAGGAATTGTGATTGAGAATCCTTCATTTTCTTCCAAGGTGTCCTTATTAAGCTCGAACTCTCTATGAGGAATATTGTCCGCAATGTGTGCCATCAAGAACAACAACTGCAAGAATTCATGGAGGGCAAAGCTGCTCCGAGGGTGAATAGAAAATAATTGCTAAGGTATTAATTATTAAATTAAAATATTAAAATTAAATTTAAAATATTATTATTAAATAATACTCCCTCTGTCCAGAAATGATAGTCCTGTTTCACTTTTTTTTGAAAATTAAGGCTGACTTGGGGCATTAATAAATTCTGCTTATGTAACAAAATAGTCAAAATAGTCAAAGGACACCAAATCCTTTATAGCTCAAATAGATTTGAGCATTTGGACTCCTTTTAAGGTGCAGTTTTGGTAGAAGAAAAATTCTTATTTGTAAGAGTTTTTGAACCACACCGATTAGTCCAAAATTACATCAATGGAAATTCTCCCTTCAGCACCTTGTGGAGGAGAGTCACTACTGCACATTACATCCCCGTAGTCCGTGCCCTCGATTGATCAACCGTGGCAACCAACAGAAAACCTCATGGAGACCGAATCCCTGGCGACCAAAAAAAACCTTACTGATGACCAGCGGCGCGCGATATGCGACTTTCTTTTGTCGGGCATACGCGACAAAAGAAAGACGTTGCTATAGCCACGATGGAAACCTGAAGTATGGGTCGTGGGTTGGAAAGGACAAACTTACGCGTTTGGACAGCCTTGGCGAATTAAACGGCACGGGATACCTACAACATTTTAGACGAGTTCTCAGGGAAATTTATTTGGGAATTGAGGGAATGTTCTAGAAATAACTCTTTGTTTAAGTAACCGAAGCGAAGTGGCGTACGCAATGCAGGGTGAATACTATTGCCACAATGGAGGGACAATGGTTACTTATGACATGGGGAAGTGTGTCCCTGTTGAGCCAACAAGTGAGTCCAGTTCTTTTATTGGGCCGTAGTTTTTGATTGATGTTTTAGATATCAGCGGTTCTCAGCAATCAGCTTCACAGACGGTTAGGTAGTCCGCGCAAGAAGAAATCATTTCTCAGCTTTTGGTCTTTGTCCTGTTAGTAAAGACCTGTGAGGGAGTAAAAAATTAAGTAAATAAAAATTAGATTAAATTATTGAAATAATAATTATAGGTATGAATATAGGTAAATAGGTATGAATTCAATACACAGATGGAGAAAACCACGAGAACAACGAACATAAAACGAAATATGCTACCATGATGAACCAGATGCAGGCAGAATTGACGGGATATTCCTCGGGGTAATTGGGAGATAGGATGACACCCGAGTCATCAGTCAACACCCCCCCGCACTCCTCCCTCCCTTCCCCGAACACGCCCACGAAGGAAAGCCAGAGAATCGCCAGGCCCCTCATGACGGTGGAGGCTCCAGTAGTCGAAGGTTCAGGATCGTTCGCGGTGGTTTCGTCTCGGCCGGCTGCTCTCGCTCCCAGAGCGAGAGATAAGGTATGCCTTTGGTAATCTTCATTCCTTGGAACCCGGAAAGTTTTCGCATGCGGAAAAAATTTCGCAATGTTTGAGAGGTCCACGTAAGCGTGAAAGTTTTCGCAAAGAAATTTCTTCCTCGTAACTCAAGTTCTCTTGGATTCCCGGACTCTTCTCCGACAGATAATTCTCAGAACCGAGCCTCCCATTTAACAGGCAAGCCATAGCATCTAGAGAATTACCTATTTGAAACCGATCTGCTACTGGTACTTCGTATTGCAACCTCGCCCTTAGGTCGAGCAAAATGGAAATGAATGGATGGAATTCCCGTTCAACATCCTGTTCTGGGACTGCGACGCTGCGAGCTCGAGCAGCATTCAGACATCCCGACTAGCCCCAGAAGCATTTGGATGCCTCCACCTTCTCAAGAGCGGACTCGAGACAAGAAAAATTTCTGAAAGTTTCCTCAAGGAAATATATGATATATAAGGATATATATGAACGCATGTCGGATTAATTCCATCCTTCAGATCTCGATCAGATTTAGATCCACTCTCGATCCACTCTCGATCAGATCCCAATCCACTCTCGATCAGATCTCGATCCACTCTCGATCAGATCTCGATCCACTCTCGATCAGATCTCGATCCACTCTCGATCAGATCTCGATCCACTCTCGATCAGATCTCTCGGTATTGCAACCTCGGCCTTAGGTCGAAAAAAATGGAAATGAATGGATGGAATTCTCCACAACGAGCTTAAACCTATTCTTTTTCCGGGTGGACGAGCTTATTCTGAGAGGAATGGAAGGAGGTATTGGGAATGCCGCAAGCGCTACCTGCCACCCGACGAACCTCCCCGTTCAAGACCCTGTTCTGGGACTGAGACGCTCCGGGCTCGAACAGCATTCAGACATCCCGACTAGCCCCAGAAGCATTTGGATGCCTCCACGTTCTCACTTGTGGACTCGAGACGAGAAAAACGCTGTTGGTTACCTCAAGGATACATACAGGGTGGGCCAAAAAAAATAGTTCCACCTTTTTCATTCTGCTGTAACATTTTCGCATGTTAAGTCAAATGCCTGTGCCATTATTTGGAAAGGCTAAGGAACAATCAAATGCACTTTTTATTTTGAAAGTCAATTCAGACGTATTTTTGCAGGCTGAAAGACTCTGTTCAGCAGAGGATCGAGACTCTCGAGACCTAAATCTCCGTAAATATCGTTTTTGGCTGCTGTTAGGAGTTCCTTATTTTTCGCCCGCCTAATATTTTTCTAGAAAATGCATTTGCATGCAATGCTCCTACACGCGAAAGAGGGATATGCCTCAGCTCACGCAGTTTTTCACATCTAATCGTCAGTCTCGGAAAACACTTGGGAACCGACTCTTACGAAAAAAAGTGCGTTTGGTTGTAGTCTATGAAACCACGAAAGTGTGATGATGATCTGCAACGAATGCGAAGAGTGTTTGCATTCTGCTCTCGGAACGGCTTGTGGGGGGAATCCATCTCAAAATCAATTCATTCATCATTGAATTTGATGATTCTCATTCGTTCAAACTTCTACGACGTTTACCGACTGGGTCTGAGTGTCTCCCCTCTTAAATCAAGGATTTCGGGGCACGAGCTTGCAAATTCACGCTTTGACTCGATGCTTGGCTCTGCTTGAAAAAATCTCAGAAGTCAGATTCAATCTGATTTTGATGCGAAGCCGTTTTAACCGTTTAAGAGTTTTAACCCAGTATCAAACCGAAATTGGAGCAGCTCCTTCATCGACTTCAAAGCGTGTTTTGGTTCGAAAGGATTTCAATCATTGCAATCATTCGGCATTTCCAGAATCGTCGAAACACCGACTGGGAAATGAAACTCGGCGGACGAACAAACGCCGAACAGACGATTTTGTCCAACGAGGGATGCGCGATCGATTGGGATCAATCCAGGAAATCTTACTGTCAGCCTCGAATGCAACGCGCGTGAGCTTACTTCGGGATTCAAACTACTGTACCGGGAGTCTCAAAATTATTCTTCGAAAGGGGAATTTAATTTCCTCGAAAAGCAGACGTGAAAGTCGCCAATAATCTTTGTAATAATCTTTGTCGGGCTTGCGCAGTGCGAGTTCCAGCGTTGGTACGGAACAAAGAGAACAACACGAAAGGATTCTGCTTTGGTACGGGGAATTTGAAGTAACCGTATCGGTGTGCGATTGCTCGCAAACAAACCGCTGATTCCCCTCGATCGATGACCGTCGCAAAAAGTGCAGGACTTCTTTGTCATTGCGGTCAGAATTTCGTCAACTACGTCAACTGCTTGGTCTGTCGCTTTTGAAGAGTCACTCTTCCATTTTTTGGAAATGCCAACTTAGAATGATGTTGGAGTCTTCATTTTTCCATACAACCACTTGGAGTCACGCTGCACGAGTCCAACAATGCTCAGTTTTGCATAAAAAATCGCACACATCGAGTTCTGCCGAATTGTTGTCGCCATCTTGCGTCCGACAGTGCTGCCGCCATATCGACCGAAAAGTAGAGAGTTAGACCACATTACTACAAAGTTTCACTGTTCAACAACTACTACTTTTCGAAAGAAGTAGTATTCGTAGTACTTTTTAGAAATGTAGTTTCTAAAAAGAAATTTAACATTTCAATAAAGAATTCGGAGACACGCCGTATTTCCATCAAACTCCTCGATCGGACTCAACTCCAATCATTTATTTCATACTTCATGATGTGCATATTCCCAGATACCGAAAGTCGAACGAAACACAGTCAGGGCGTGACAGCCGGCCTCTTGCACGTGAACGCAGGAGCCGTGAAGGCGACGGTGGCCCACGTGGACGGAACCACGGCCGCGCAGTCGTGGCCGCTCAGATCGGCCGGGCGACCCGCGACCCAATTCGAATAGGTCGGGCTCGACCCGTCTTAGACCCAGAGCCATTCCCCGGCGGATTCGTGGCGGCGCAGGCCGATCCAGAATTCCGTCGCTGGATCGAGGTTTCGTGACTCGAGGAACTTTCTCAGGACGTTTGACATGTGTTCTTGGTCCGAGATCTTCATCAAATCTCTGCCGTTTGATGAGCAGCTGCTTTGGGCAGCTTCGAAAGTGCTGTTCGAGGGCCAGACGGTGATTTCCGAGCCATCGTCATTTCCACATATGAAAGAACGCTCTTCGTCGCAGGGAAAATTCATCCATTTGTCGACCATGAGCAGGAAATGATTGTCGTTCACGAGATAAACATCTCCGGAATTGAAATTGGAAAAATCCGTTGGAGTACCGTCCAAGAATTCAAAGTCGTTTCTATCGCTCGAGAAATTCGGTCCTGCCCCCGCCCCGATGTAGCTGACAGGGCGCTGAACCCAATGCGCAATGAATTGGTTTTCTTCCTCCGAATGGACGCTGGCGACGTGAGCCCCCATGGCCTGGCATCGTGCCTCGGCTTCATTCAGCGAAAAGTCAGTCTCGTCTGTGGTGATGTGAAGATAACAATTATCTCGGAACCGATTCCATCCGATGTCGCACTTTTTCTTGCACGCAAGCGAAGGGGCTCAGAATCGGTCACCCTCGAAGGCCATGGGGCTGCACATGCGCGGGTGGCGTCATCGGCCTGAGGCCCAATTTGCATGCTTCAGCAGAGATCCGTCTTGAGCCAAATGCCTCTCTCCAATTGCGTAGTTCCTGATCTCATCTTTAGGTGTACAGGGCGTTTCACAAAAAAATTTCACCATTTTGAATTGCAATAACTTCTCCCAAACAGCATGTTCATGTAAACAATTTATCTATTTTTTGCAAACAATGCAATTTTCTTGCGATTGCGAGGAACCCATTATTCTGCCGTTCAAGTTCAAAATGCCTGAATTGAGTCTACAATAAAGAATAGAAAAGGAATATTCCGTCCGAATTAGTCTTATTGTCTTAGCTAATGAGTGATTGCACCACTTTTAAATTTTTTATAAGACCACGAAAACTGGAACGTTCTCGAAAAGAAAATTTCTGTCTCGTAACTCAAATCCTCATCCCCGAAAGATAATTCCCAGGCAATTCCATTCAACAGGCAAGCCATGGCGTCTAGGAAGTTATTTATTTGAAACTGTTCTGCTAATCGTATTTGAGACCAAAAACCTCAGCTTTTGGCTAGAGCAGAACGGAAACGGATGGATGGGATTCTACAAAGCAAGCAAAGGGAAAACCCATTCCTTTTTCTGGATGGGCAATTGTACTCTTTACACGAAGAGGAGAAATTCCATTCGAATTTGATACGAAGAGAACGCCCGCATGTTTTTTTTCGTTCCGGTCAAATAGTCGAGTGAGTTTCAACCGAGAATCAAACCGAAACTGGAGTAACTCATCATCAATGTGAAAATGTGTCTTGGTTGCAAGGGTTCGAAAAGTACATTTCGGATTTCTGGAGTCATCGAAACACTGACTGGCAGTTTGGCGAATTGAATCTCGGTGAACCCCAGGTGAACGAACTCATGCAAACTTTGAAAATATGTTTTTTGCCGAATAAAGAATGGGCGATTAATTGCCATCAAGTCCGGGAATCTTACCGTCAACCCCGAATGCGACGCGCGTGAGCTTTCTTCGAGATTAAACTGCGGTCGACTCCGTGGAATGGAATCCTGCGCTTAAAGGAATACCATTGCACTGTTCCCATTTACGATATGACACAGCCTTCATTTCGGTTATTGGAATACTCTGGATTATAGAATGAAGTTAGCTGGTCCCGTGAGTATTCCGATATCGCCTGGGATGGAGGGACGTCGCAAATGTGCCATTCAAATGTTAACGTGTTGCCACGAAAATGACATCACGTTAACGTAAAATTTACGTTCCTATGTTTACGTCCCCAATGTGTACGTGTATTTTACGTCAACTAGACATCACTCCATCTGACGCAAAGTACATGATATCAAGATTATGAAAAATTAACACCACGCCGTCCATATGAAACTTTAGCTGATCATCTTGCAGTTGCAGTACCAAGATTCCTCACTAGATGGAATACCATTGGAACCTTAAAGGAATACCATTGCACTCTTCCCATTTACGATATGCCACAGCCTTCATTTCGGTTATTGGAATACTCTGGATTATAGAATGAAGTTAGCTGGTCCCGTGAGTATTCCGATATGCGGGGTCGACTGTATTTCCATCAATCTCGATCGGATTCATCTCCAACCATGTATTTCATCCTGTATATGCAAATTTCCAGATAATGAAATTTGAAAAACGCACTCTCAGGGGCTGGCTGCGAGCTTCTTGCACGTGAACGCGGGGGCCGTGAAGGCGACGGTGGCCCACGTGGATGGAACCGTGGCCGCGCAGTCGTGGTTCGGATAACCGGTCGGGTAACCCGGGACCCAGTTGTCGTAGTCCGATTCGGATCCGTCTTGGACCCAGAGCCATTCCCGGGCGGATTCGTCGCGGCGCAGGCCGATCCAGAATTCCGTCGCTGGATCGAGGTTTCGTAATTCCAGGAATTTTCGCAGGACGTTTGACATGTGTTCTTGGTCCGAGATCTTCATCAAATCTCTGCCGTTTGATGAGCAATGGCTTCGGGCAGCTTCGAAAGTGCTGTTCGAGGGCCAGACGGTGATTTCCGACCCATTGGAATTTGCACAGATATAGGAACGTAGTTCGTCGCAGGGAAAGTTGATCCATTTGTCGACCATGAGCACGAAATAATTGTCGTTCACGAGATAGACTTCTCCGGAATTGAAATTGGAAAAATCCGTTGGAGTACCGTCCAAGAATTCAAAGTCGTTTCTATCGCTCGAGAAATTCGGTCCTGCACTTGCCCCGATGTAGCTGACAGGGCGCCGAACCCGTTGCGCAATGAATTGGTTTTCTTCCTCCGAATGGACGCTGGCGACGTGAGCCCCCATGGCCTGGCATCGTGCCTCGGCGTTATTCAGCGAAAAGTCATTCTCGTCTGTGGTGATGTGAAGATAACAATTATCTTGGAACCGATTCCATCCGATTTCGCACCCGTTGTCGACGCGATAGCTTATGCGGAACCGGCGGTCGCCGATAGCGGAGGGAATTGCGTCGCTCTTAAAGATGACGGTGACTTCTGTGTCAGAAATTTCTAAGCTGGACGGTGCGTCTTCCCCGCAGAAGGTGGCCCAGCCGAAATTCGTGATCTTGACGTATTCGTCTTCGCAATTCGAGGACTCGCCGTCGAGGAAGAACTCTTCGAAAGTCAGTATAACCGGGAACTCTGACTGGCAGATACAACAAACATTTTTATTATTCATGATTTGACTCAAAGAAACACCCGAACAAAAAAACTCAATCTAAACAAACAGCATAACAAACAGCAGTACAGAGATGTCCGAGAAGCTAGATGGAGACAGTTCCCAAACATGTATTGCAAGCCTTAAAATGGCTTTCAAAGTTAGCGGATGGAGCTGACTCGACCAACATAGTCCACTTAACTCTAAAGACACGTATGAAGAAAAACAGCGTTAAAGAGACGTTAGATAGCAGTCCAGGTGTATGAGCATTCAAAGACAAATCTGTTTTTGATTTCATTTTGCTGAAGCTTAGCAATCGTCAGAAGCAGCAAAAACGAACGGGCGATTTTCCATTCAGAACGCAAAAACTGTGAATATAGTTCCTTTTCATGACGATAACTGCAGAGATAATGAAAATACATTGAATTTAGCTTCTGTTATCCCATATGTTCCCCTGGATCCAGCTTTCGCGAAGACTGGGTTCCACCGAAACGTTTCTCCGGGAAACGCATGTGGCATAGATATTCTTTAATCTTCTCCAAATGCGAAACATAGGAATTGTGATTGAGAATCCTTCATTTTCTTCCAAGGTGTCCTTATTAAGCTCGAACTCTCTATGAGGAATATTGTCCGCAATGTGTGCCATCAAGAACAACAACTGCAAGAATTCATGGAGGGCAAAGCTGCTCCGAGGGTGAATAGAAAATAATTGCTAAGGTATTAATTATTAAATTAAAATATTAAAATTAAATTTAAAATATTATTATTAAATAATACTCCCTCTGTCCAGAAATGATAGTCCTGTTTCACTTTTTTTTGAAAATTAAGGCTGACTTGGGGCATTAATAAATTCTGCTTATGTAACAAAATAGTCAAAATAGTCAAAGGACACCAAATCCTTTATAGCTCAAATAGATTTGAGCATTTGGACTCCTTTTAAGGTGCAGTTTTGGTAGAAGAAAAATTCTTATTTGTAAGAGTTTTTGAACCACACCGATTAGTCCAAAATTACATCAATGGAAATTCTCCCTTCAGCACCTTGTGGAGGAGAGTCACTACTGCACATTACATCCCCGTAGTCCGTGCCCTCGATTGATCAACCGTGGCAACCAACAGAAAACCTCATGGAGACCGAATCCCTGGCGACCAAAAAAAACCTTACTGATGACCAGCGGCGCGCGATATGCGACTTTCTTTTGTCGGGCATACGCGACAAAAGAAAGACGTTGCTATAGCCACGATGGAAACCTGAAGTATGGGTCGTGGGTTGGAAAGGACAAACTTACGCGTTTGGACAGCCTACCGCTTAATTTGCCGTGCCCTATGGATGTTGTAAAATCTGCTCAAGAGTCCCTTTAAATAAACCCTTAACTCCCTTACAAGATCTTTATTGAGAAACAAATTCATTGGCTTCGCTTCACCGCATGCCAATGCAGGGTGAATACTATTGCCACAATGGAGGGACAATGGTTACTTATGACATGGGGAAGTGTGTCCCTGTTGAGCCAACAAGTGAGTCCAGTTCTTTTATTGGGCCCATCAAAAACTAACTACAAAATCTATAGTCGCCAAGAGTCGTTAGTCGAAGTGTCTGCCAATCCATCAGGCGCGTTCTTCTTTAGTAAAGAGTCGAAAACCAGAAACAGGACAATCATTTCTGGACAGAGGGAGTAAAAAATTAAGTAAATAAAAATTAGATTAAATTATTGAAATAATAATTATAGGTATGAATATAGGTAAATAGGTATGAATTCAATACACAGATGGAGAAAACCACGAGAACAACGAACATAAAACGAAATATGCTACCATGATGAACCAGATGCAGGCAGAATTGACGGGATATTCCTCGGGGTAATTGGGAGATAGGATGACACCCGAGTCATCCGTCAACACCCCCCCGCACTCCTCCCTCCCTTCCCCGAACACGCCCACGAAGGAAAGCCAGAGAATCGCCAGGCCCCTCATGACGGTGGAGGCTCCAGTAGTCGAATGTTCAGGATCGCTCGCGGTGGTTTCGTCTCGGCCGGCTGCTCTCGCTCCCAGGGCGAGAGATATGGTATGCCTTTGGTAATCTTCATTCCTGGAACCCGGAAAGTTTTCGCAATGCGGAAAAAGTTTCGCAATGTCTGAGAGGACCACGTAAGCGCGAACGTTTTCGCAAATAAATTTCTTTCTCGTAACTCAAGGTCTCTTGGATTCTCGGACTCTTCTCCGAAAGATAATTCTCAGAACCGAGCCTCCCATTTAACAGGCAAGCCATAGCATCAAGAGAATTACTCATGTGAAACCGATCTGCTACTGGTACTTGGTATTGCAACCTCGCCCTTAGGTCGAGCAAACTGGAAATGAATGGATGGAATTCCCGTTCAACATCCTGTTCTGGGACTGCGACGCTGCAAGCTCGAGCAGCATTCAGTTTCTTGCATCCCGACTAGCCGACTCAAGAAAAAAAAAATTTCTGTAAGTTTCCTCAAGGATATATACAGGGTGGGCCAAAAAAAATTGTTCCACCTTTTTCATTCTGATGTAACATTTTCGCATGCTAAGTGAAAAGCCTCTGCCATTATTTGGAAAGGCTAATGAACAATCAAATGCACTTTTTATTTTGAAAGTCAATTAAGACGTATTTTTTCAGGCTGAAAGGCTCCGTTCAGCAGAGGATCGAGATTCTCGAGACCTAAATCTCCGTAGACCCTATCGTTTTTGGCTGCTGTTATGAGTTCCTTGTTTCTCGCCCGCCTAATATTTTTCTAGAAAATGTATTTGCATGCAATGCTGGCCTCCACGTACACGCAAAAGAGGGATACGCCCCAGTTCGCGCAGTTTTTCACCTCTAGGCGTGAAATCGTCACTGTCGGAAAACACTTGGGAACAACCGACTCTTACGAAATGAAGTGCGTTTGGTTGTAGTCTATGAAACCACGAAAGTGTGATGACAATCTGCAAAATCATCAAATTCATCATTGAATTTGATGATTCTCATTCGTTCAAACTTCCACGACGTCTGGTGGTCGTCTCGGTCCCTTCTTAAATCGAGGGTTTTGGGGCACGAGCCTGCAAATTCACGCCTGGAAGTGCTTGCATCTGAAAGGGATCGGCAGGCTCGGGTTTCGGCTCGGCTTGAAAAAATCTCGGAAGTCAGATTCAATCTGATTTTGCTGCGAAGCAAACCAAGTTTTAACCGTTTAAGAGTTTTAACCCAGTATCAAACCGAAAATTAGAGCAGCTCCTTCATCAATTTCAAAAAGTGTCTTGGTTCGAAAGGATTTTTTTCAATAATTTCAATTTTTCAGCATTACTAGAATCGTCGAAACACCGACTGGGAAGTGAATCTCGGCTGGCGAACAAACGCCGAACAGAGGATTTTCTCCAACGACCAATTGCGACCAATTGCGACCAATTGTGAGCTTTCTTCGGGATTCAAATTACTGATCCGGGTGTCTCCGAATTATTCTTCGAAAGAAGAAATTAATTTCCTCGAAAAGCAGACGTAGAAAAGTGAAAGTCGGCAATATTCTTTGCAATAATCTTTGGTTTCCTACGCGAAACCGAACTTTGCCGGGCTCGTACGGTGCGAGTTCCAGCGCCGGCACGGAACGAAAAGAAACCTCACAAAAGGATTCTGCTTTGTTTCGGGGAAAAGTAACTGGAGCGGTGAAGCTCGCAAAGAAACCGCTGGCACGGAGGAATATTCAACAATATATAACTGCCTGGTCTGTCCCTTTCGAAGAGTCGCTGTTCCATTTTTTTTAAAAATGCCTGGACCAACTTAGAATGATGTTTGGGTCTTCATTTTTTCCATACAACCAATTGAAGTCACGCTGTACGAGTCCAACAATGTTCAGTTTTGCATAAAAAATCCCACACGTCGATTTCTGCCAAATCGTCGTCGTCATCTTGCGTCCTACAGTGCTGCCGCCATATCGACCGAAAAGTAGAGTTAGACCACATTACTGCAAACTTTCATTGTTCTTCACCTACTACTTTTCTCGAAAAGTAGTAGTCGTAGTACTTTTTAGAATTGTAGTTTCTGAAAGAAATTTTACATTTCAATGAAGAGTTCGAGACACACCGTATTTACATTAATCTCCTCGATCGGATTCAACTCAAATAATATATTTCATACTTCATGATGGACATATTCCCAGATACCGAAAGTCGAACGAAACACTGTCAGGGCGTGACAGCCAGCTTCTTGCACGTGAACGCGGGAGCCGTGAAGGCGACGGTGGCCCACGTGGACGGGACCACGGCCGCGCAGTCGTGGCCGCTCAGATCGGCCGGGCGACCCGAGACCCAGTTCGAATAGGTCGGGGCCGACCCGTCTTGGACCCAGAGCCATTCCCCGGCGGATTCGTCGCGGCGCAGGCCGATCCAGAATTCCGTCGCTGGATCGAGTTTTGGCGATTCCAGGAATTTTCGCAGGACGTTTGACATGTGTTCTTGGTCCGAGATCTTCATCAGATCTCCGCCGTTTGATGAGCAGCTGCTTCGGGCAGCTTCGAAAGTGCTGTTCGAGGGCCTGACGGTGATTTCCGAGCCATCGTCATTTGCACATATGAAAGAACGTTCTTCGTCGCAGGGAAAGTTGATCCATTTGTCGACCATGAGCACGAAATAATTGTCGTTCACGAGATAGACTTCTCCGGAATTGAAATTGGAAAAATCCGTTGCAGTACCGTCCAAAAAGTGAAAGTCGTTTCTATCGCTCGAGAAATTCGGTCCGGCCCTTGCCCCGATGTAGCTTACAGGGCGTCGAATCCAATGCGCAATGAATTGGTTTTCTTCCTCCGAATGGACGCTGGCGACGTGAGCCCCCATGCCCTGGCATCGTGCCTCGGCTTCATTCAGCGAAAAGTCATTCTCGTCTGTGGTGATGTGAAGATAACAATTATCTCGGAACCTGGTCCATCCCGCGTCGCAGGGAGGAGTGGAGTGGTAGGAAACGCTGAACTTCCGGTCTTCTTTTTCCGAGCGGTTAACGTCGCTCTTGAAGATGACGGTGAGAATAGTCTCCGAGGTTTCCAGCGTTTCCGGCGCTTCTTCGCTGCAGAAGGCGGCCCAATCGAAATTGGTTATCCTGAGGAACTCGTCGTGGCAGCCGGCGTTGTCGTCCAAGAAGAATTCCTCGAATTTCAGCGTTATCGGCGCATCCGCCTGGGGAAGACGAATCAGGCAGATATTTTCCAAAACCGAAGAAACTAACTTTGACAATCATCAACTAAATATATCAGCGGTAATGACGACAATGATTTCAGCGACAAAAAAATCCTGCAAAATAATTCCCCTCCTCCCGCCAATTTAGTTTGGCACAACCCATGCAATTTCTGCATTAGCTCTTCGACTTTCTCGCCAACGCCATCAACAATCTTACGTATTCCATAAAGTGGAAACACTTTCTGTTTTCATTCGACAAGGCAACTTAACTTCGTGGCGCAAAACCGGCCTGTTAAGCTAATGAGGATTGCAAAGCCTTTTTTTTCCCTGGTAAGGAAATGTCTCAACATCCTTTTTTTTTGTCGGATTAATTGCGTCGTTCAGATCTCGATCCACTCGGAGAGAGTTAAGTGTTAAGTTATTAAGCATTTTTCAGTATTTTAAGTTTTTAAGTATTAAGTTTTTCCCTTGTCGATTGAAACCTTTTTCGGAGAAACCGATATTAATAATCCTTTTTCTCGATAACCATCGTAACAACAATAAAGTAATTCGCTCGCCAGTCTTTTTCTCAACGCTTTCAACATATTTATAAATATCAAGGTGGGAAATTAAATTACCTGTCGCATGATAGACGAACTCAATACGTTCTTTTTATGTTGGGAAACCTGCTACATTCGTTGTGGGATTTTCTCAAGGAAAATCTGTTCTCCGCCAAGCCGCCCATCATCGAGAGAAATTGAGACAATTGAAAATTGAATATCGAAAACGCCGTTATATTTTACAAAGCGATTATGTAAAGGAATGAACGGTTTCCCAACATTAAAAAAAAAGAAACTTTTTTTTTGAGTTCGTCTATCCTATCACACGTAATTAAATTTTCTATCGCAATAAATAACGAAAATGTAAGCCAACGAAATGCGAAACATTCTCTGCAAATAATCAGCGCTTTTCGAGGGTCAGCCGATTCCTGCATTCAATTCTGAAAACTGCTTCAAGCGCTAATATAGACATTTTCCGTTTCATTCAAGACCTTTCTCAATTTCCCTTAAGAGAGAAGCTGTGAAAAATCCCCATGACGCGCGTTTGGCTCAGCTAAGCCTGCGATAAAGAAGAGATAATCTCCTCAAGAGATAATCTCCTCGTGCGATGTGCCCGACCCCGAAAACATTCGTTTAAAGTCCTGCTCCGACCGTCCGAGGACCGTCTGATATTGCAGGGAATCATTGGGAAATTCAATGAAACGCGATTAAATCGTCCTGCTAAAATAAACCAAGATAAGCATCTCTTTCAGATCGCGATGATCGCATCATCCATAGGGAAAAAAATATTCAAAAAGCAAGACGAAGGCTGGAGAAAACCGCGAGAGATTAAACTCGACTGAAAGAAAACTCAGCAAGCGAATAAGGATATAACAAAAAAAATACAATACCGTGATGGTCCACAGGCAACTGCAGTTGACGGGATATTCATTGGGGTAACCGGGAGACCTGATGACACCCGAGCCATCTAGCGGTGAACACTCGCAGTCCTCCCCGCTCACTCCCCCGAAAACGGCGAGGAGAAGAGAAAAGAAAATCGGCAGGCACTTCATGACGGTGTGAGTCCCTGGCGTCGATTATCGCGGAGCCTTGAGTCATTAGAAACGGTATCGCGTCGGGTGCTTCCTCTCCCACGGAGATTGAGGGGGAGAGGGAGGCTCTTCGATTCCGGCTATGTCGTGGCAGCTCGAATCAGTCAAGTGTCGAGATTCGATAGTGGCAAGTCCTTTTCGTGGCTTAGCATATCTTGCCTTGATAGGATGCGCATGCGCGATTGGAATCGCCAAGGGAGGCTTCGAGTCCTGTCGTGTTTTGACGTCGATTTCTCCGTAATCGAAAGATAAGGCCGAAAACAGGTCTCATGTTTCTCGTCATGTCGAAGAGGGAAAACCCCGGAAAAAAAGAGGAACTATCAAGAGAGGCCACCGAGCTGTGCGACATACTTCTTTCCACTTATGAGAAATGCGCATCAAATAGAAGCGAATGAATAAAACTAGAGAGTACCAGTCCAGGTACAGATATAGCGTTCCACTGGCCCTGTACCACTGGATTTATGTAATATACCCTAGTAACACATAACATTGAAACAACATTGATTCAATGTTATGTGCTACTAGGGATATACAGACGATCGCGACTGACTGACTGGCCGACGCTTATTCTAACAATGTTCTAGAGAAGTTAGAAACCTGAAACTTGGTACACGTGTACCTTTTGGGATACAGAGTTCAGATTAAACCCGACTTTGGAGGTACATGCCTTGGGGCACCGATTTTGGGGGGAGATGTTTTCAATCATATATATTTGCTTCAGTCAAATGGAGATAAATGGAAAGCTGAAACTTGGCATGGACGTACCTACTGAGAGTTCAGGAAAAATGTCACGCTTTGGATGCATGCCCTGAGGGCATATTTTCTTGAAAATGTACTTTTTCCGGAAATATTTCTGATTCAATGAAGGAGAGAACAATAGAAATGTGAAAATTAGAGCAGAAATACCAGAGCAGAAATAGAGCAGAGTACTTCTAGCAACCCTGTCTACGCGGCGGGAGCAGCCGCTCTCTTCCATTGCCTACTAAGGATCCGTGAACCACCAGGGCTGGAAGGGAAGTGGATGTTTTCGTGGAAGACGGGCACCCCGACTCGGGCGGAGAGCTGCGCGTGCGCATGGGGTCGTGTTGTCCGGTCGCTATGGTTACTGCGGACAGACGGAATGAAAAAAATGAAAAAAGTGACAAACCGACCGCAATATCTGGCATTTCTTCGGGAGTACCTATGGGAATGCCAGATAAATATATTTCCAAATTTAAAAAACTTTTGTGAGAAAATACACGCTTTGTAAAAGCATAATACTTTTGTAAACTACCCTCGTCTGCGTGCCAGATGCGACAAGTGCTTGAGCACATGTAGCGACGCCAGCGCATGCGCAAAGCGACGACCAACATTGGAGAAATCGCTTTGAGTGTAAACTGAGCAGGGATTCCATTCCGAACTGCAGAGGGAAGAATAGTTGCGGACAGCCGTAAGCGAATGGTAGCTGCATGTGATCACTGTAAATGCATCTACCTATGCAATAGAGGCATCGGTCACCGGAATATTTGCGCATATATCAGCACAATACAATAACGCAACAAATTCCAAAAGAGAGTTACTTTGACAGTAATTTAAGGAAAGCACGCAATACCGTAGTTTTCGTCCTCAACATTTGATGCACTGAATGTTCGATTATGGATATGGCATTTCTGTTTTCCTTTTCAGCCGAAAACAGATTGACGGTTCTCGATTAAATGGAAAATTTGTGAAATTTCGTGGATTATGTGTTCTTTCTTCCAAAATAATCCACTTCGGTCACTTCAACATTTCTGGTGATTTTACTTTTGAAAATATTAACGTCTTCCACTGTACATAATTCCTTGATAAACGCCAGCCAAAGGTTTACATCAAAACACCAATAGTTATGACAATAATCATATTTGGCTCGTGTTTAGAGCAGAAATGGAGTTGATTGGGGTCTCAAGCAAAAAATAGTTTACGAAGCTTCTTCATGATTCTACACATACATACGTATGACAAAACATGCAGGAGCTTTGGCCCCAGATGACCCGATCTAAAAGGAAACAGCAGTGCTTAAAATCACATGGATTTTGCGAACGAAATCGAATAGAAAGCGACCTCCTGCGAGCCAAACCTTTAATCGAATGAACGAGACCTGGCATAAATAACTCTGGGCTGGGAGCGGAGCAATTTCCACATGCATGACTTCGCTGGCGGTGCCTGAATGAGAGATCAATGTTAATAGTTTATATACAGTAATTCCTCGGCAACCGCAGGGGTTACGTTCCTGGAAAACAGGAAATAGGGGGTTAGGGACCTACTTTCTAGAATAGTATAGAAGGTCATGAAAGTCCCAAATATAAAAAAAAATGCTGATGTTCTTCCCCTTCAGAGCACGTGGGTTCTTAGTTCTGCGGAGAACCACAGGCTTCACCATGACCACCGAAGAGACGGGTTAGCCTGTCCTTCGCATCCTTAAATCCTGGCGCAGCTCGCTCTAGCTTTGAATTGAATGTTCTCGTTGCATCCTCTTCCGAAAGAGGCCCGTTAAAGACCTGGGTCGGGCGATATTCCTTCTGCTCTATCGGTTTCTGCGGCTCAGGCGGGTAGCTGGCAGCAGCAACAGGAGCTGAGGCGACTTCTCACACAATTTTGACCTTGTCTTTTTCTTGAAATTCTGGGACCAGGCCTTGCTTGGAACGTCGTGGGGTTGGAGCTGCTGCTGCCTTCTCCTGCCGAATTCTCCACGAGATGGTCATAAATATTCTTGGCCTTCTTGCGGATAATTTTGCTACTTCGTGGCACTTACCACTGTTTGGTCTTCGATCCACAACAGGAGAGTATTTTCCATTTTTTCTGAGTTAGGAACGCGGGGCATGAAGGTTATTTTTGCACTTCTAGAAGCACTTTCCACCACACTAGTCCTAATCATTGTCTCACTCCTTTCAATTGCCCTCACAGTTAAAACCGTTCAAACCGCAGTTCGGTGATGTAGTGGTGGCATACTTGATCGACAATCAAGAGGCCTTAGGTTCAATTCCCGCCCAATACGGCGGTTTCTTTTCGTCCTTTTATGCCATCCGAACTCTTCCCTCCATCTCCCATCCCCTCCGGGGCTATTACGTCCTCGGGAATAGATCCGACAGTCGAAAAGGCCGGGAAAAAAATGCCAGTCAGAGAGAGGGAGATGCACTCGGGATTGCGCTGCGCACACGCGTATGTCATGTGTGCGCGCGCACATGCCACCACAACCGCCACCACCAACACGGACTACATAAAAGACTGTTATATAAACGACCAGATAGATGTTAGCGTATTTGAAGAATCTCAGTGTTCTGTGAGCACTGGGCCCCCCCCCCCCCCCCCTTGGAACCTGTCATTTTCTCAGTTATGTTCACGTTATATCGATAATAGCGAAGTACTTCTGAAGAGTCTACGGGGCAATGGATATGCATTTACACCATCATCTATCAACATAGTTCCTTCTTCACTAGATTTTGTTTTCTCGTTTTACATCTAGAAACTCACCGTTAGAATACCAGGCAACTCCCACGACCTTACATAGACAACCTCGCGCTCTCGCGCTGGGGGAATTCCCTTCGGAAACTCTTGCTCACATTCGGATTCAAAGCGACACGTCCATTTCTTCCCCGACACCAGTAGAAGGGGCCAGTATTTTGCAATGGGGAGGCCATTAACTAAACTAAACTTGGGGGGACTGAAGTTACCCCCCCCCTCCTCGCTACGCCACTGCACACACGCGCACGTGACGAGCGCGTACCTGCGCTATTCGCAAATTTCTTTCACAATAAATGAGCCTAGAGGCTTGCCTTCTACGAAGAGCTGCATTCAAATCCTTAAAAAAGGTTTTCTGGTCGATAGATGTAGCTTTTACACGTCTGTGATACCGTGTCCGCATCTGCTGCTCGGGCTATTGTCCCCCCAGCAAATTTTGCTTATGTTACTCATTTTGTCACCATTACCATTTGATGGTTGATGCTTCATATGCTGATAATATTTCAGGTTTGCTTGTTTTTTTCCGATTAAAATCATTTCATGGGAAAAAATTGTTTAATTATGAAAATAAAGAGATAAAAACCGTTGAAATTTTGTTTAAAATATTGGCGAATATTAATTTCTTTTTTAAAATACAAATGAGGAAGTGTCCATTCAAAAATTTTTCCGTGTTTGTATATTCTTATTGGATTAATGACCTGACGTATTCTTTTCACTCTTGGCTTTGAGAATTTTCCCACCCATGTGATGAACCATTTCTCTTCCTTTCTCTTTTCCATCTGGCAGTCTTGCTGCCATTGTTGCACTTAGACTGTCTACGATGTCTCTGCTAGCACGCGGGTGCAGCTTATATGCGATTCGAATGGCTTTCCATTGGACAATTTATAGTTTTTCCATGTGTGTCTGCTTTGTCTGCTTCGTCTTTGTCTGCTTTGTCTTTGTCTGATTTATTGCAGTTGTGATTGGTGCGCCGTATACCATGACGGGTCGCAGGAATTGTTTATACAGTTTCATGGTGTTTTCAGTGTTGCATCGCCATTTTTCTCATTGTATTAGTCGTAATAGATTTAACCTTCCCTTTGGTTTTTTAGTAATGTCGTTGATGTGTGCCGTAAGTTGACCATGTTTTTGCATTGTAATTCCGAGAAATTTTGTTTTCTTTTTCCAGTTTTGCTTCTTCGCTCAGTATAATGGAAACATCCTTTCTTTCTCTCCCTTGTGAAGAGGATAAGTGTAGTTTTCAGTGGGTATCCTCCATTGCAGAAAGACATTGTACCTTCCAAGTATTTTTTTGCATTTATTTTTGGTTTATGTGAATCCTTGTTTGTTTGCCATATGGCTACATCATCTGCATATTGTGCGATATTTGAATGCTTTAGATTGTCTGCCATTTCATTTACAAATACGTTGTGCAGGATTGGGCTGATCACCGATCCTTGGGGATCCTGCTAGTGGTGCAAAAGGAGCGGAGAAGTCTCCTACCTTGACTATGACTTTGTCTATTAGGAAGTTTGATATCCATCGTCGGAATATTATGGGATGTTTATTCGTTTCATGCGGTACTTTAGGCCGTCGTGCCAAACGGTATTGAAGGCTTTGTCTATATGTCACGTGGTAAGCTTTTAGTGGTGCTGTCGAGAGATGGGTAGCGTGATTCGTTTGCCGCTATTGTAGCAGGCTGATGTCGGCGTAGGTTCAGCGCCAAGAAGAAAGTAGTCCTCCGGCCCAAGGTGAGGGGGCTGGGTTCATGCCCGATGGCGAGGATAAAAAAGGAGTGAAAGGGGTCGCAAATGGATAAACCCGTTCGAGTACATGACATATATCCAAAAAGACTGCTGGTGTTGATCTTTTTGTTTGCATGCTAAAGGAATTTCTTGTATCAATCTAAGGATATTATCCTTAGATTAATATTTTTTCCAGGTTGGAAGCGTTTTGATGATTTCGGATAATGTTAGTTTTGATCCAGTGATTCAGACGTTTCGTTACGCATCTTTCTAACAGTTTTCCGTAGCATGACGTTAGACTTAAGGGTCTGTAGTTTCTAGGAACGAATTTATGTCAGCCTGGTTTTGAGATCATTTCTATTGTTGCTTTCTTGAAGTTATGCTGGATGTAGCGCATGAGGAGCGATGCAGAAAAAATGCCTGTTACACGAAGAAATTCTGGACCGGTCTGTTGCACAATTTTATTTGTGACTATCTCCTGGGCACTTTGTATGCAGTTTCTCAAGTGCTTTTCATTATTTCAAATGGAGTCATTAGAACATGAGTGACTTTTTCCTTGTTGTTTGTCTTTGGTAGTAACTTGATTGCGGGATCGCTGGAGACTGTCTTCGACTATTTCTTTTTTTTTTTGTTCAATGACATTTTATTTGCACAGCATGCCCTTTACAGAAAGAGGATACAAGGTGGGGATGATTGAAATATACAATTGGGGGTATTGAGATTAATGATGATGCGTTGGGATTGAAGTGCAGTCTTAGACTTGGGTGGGTCCGCGGCCAGCCACCAGGAGGTGTTTTCAGGCCAGTTTCTTTTTGACCACCAAAAGCATTAATCAGGAGCCCTCTCCACATTTGCGCCGGGTAAATTCTGACCTTTTCCCATGGTTTTCTTGTTCCTGCTTTTTTTTGAGACAGACGCGTGTTCGAATCGCGTCTGGTATGGCCCGACTCGCCTCACATTTCCACCTGCAATTCCCAGAAGGAAGGGCTAAAAGAATAAACTCCAAAAACACTTGGTGTTCTCAAGCGGTATCCCATCCTAACACTAACCGGCTCAAGCTGTCATTAAAACTTATAGAGTTGGTTATGATATTCCACCCTAATTGTAATGACCAAGCGACAGAGTTAACCCTGTTTCCTCTGGTTACATTTACTAGAGGGAAAAGACGACCTGAGTGGATATGCAAACTGGCAGTTCTATTTTCGAGAAGTTAGCGTCGGTCTGCCCCACCCCCATCCGCATCTATCGAGTCCAGGAGGATCATATGCGCTTTGTTTTAACCTCTTCAATAAAGAAAGGCCATAGCCTTACGAAAGGGTTCATCCTTCTCGGCCCTCCTCGTGTCTTTAGTCAAATGTTCCGCGTATGCCTTGAACACCTCATCCGAATACATCGTGGAATTTAAGGTTTTCCATACCGCAGGGATTCTGGGATCGTTTTCATACGTCTCATCCTTATGATCCAGATAGGAAAGAATTCGAGTGAGATCTTCTGCACGCTTCGACCGAAATCGTGAATCAATTTCTTCCGGACATCGTCCATCCAAGAAGGATCTTTGGATGACGCCATTTATCTGCGACAAAGAGACAAGTTTTTATTTACGTAATAGAATATACTACTAGCACAACCAGGTAAGATACACAATCGATGCCGCCTCGGCATCAGAAAGCTGAATTCCCATCTGCTCCGTGAAGTTGAAGAAGTAACAAAAATCGCCTGACCGATACCATCCCATGTAGCATCCGTTGTCGCTTCTGTAACTGATGCTGAACCGACGAGGCTCGATAGAGTTGATCATGTCGCTCCTGAAGACGATCGTGGCACTCGTATCCAAAACTTCAAACGTGAACGGAATGTCAGCCCCGCAGAAGATGACCCAAGGGACATTCGCGATCTTGATGTATTCGTCTGCACAATTTGGGGGCGTGCCGTCGAGGAAGCACTCTTCGAATGTAACCACGATCGGATAATCCACCTGCGGGAGTGAGAGGTAGAAGCAAAAAAAATTATAATTTGAACAAATAATAAGGGATGTCGACGAATAGTTAATGTTTGAAAGTTCCCCATCCTGCAAAAATCGCCACGAAACAGCTATCGAAGGGACCAAGCGGATCTGGCACGACTGACTCAATAGTAAAAAGTGGTACGAAGAACTCGGTCCCAAAAAAAATGTGGACCCTTTTTCAATTTGTAGCTGAGGGAATTCATTTCACCCAAAATTTGCCTATATCCATCACCCAATGACCTTGCGTCCACCCTTTTCAAGCTGAATTGATGTTCTTCCGCAGGTGCATCCTGACCGTCCTGTCTCAATCCATGACGTTGATATTAACTGATGGGCTCTCAACCGCAAAGAGTCAAAAACGGGAAATTGAGATTGAAAGAAACAGGACAAACTTGGGATGGGAATATAAGTAATAAGATAGATATGATACCGTGATAGTCCAGATGCAACAGGACTCAGGGGGGTATTCTTGCGGGTAATTGGGGGATAGGATGAATCCAAAGTCTTCCGTAAAGTGCCCCTTGCAATCCTGTTCTCTACTGCACTGCTGCTGCCTCCCTTCCCCAAAAACACCCGCGAGGAAAGACCACAGAATCACTAGCGACTTCATGATGACGAAAGCTCCTTGGTGGAATGTTGCGGGGGCGTTCTGAATGTTTTGTATCGCAGCTGTTCCTCCTCTCAGGGCGCTATTGAGAGATAAAGTGAGACTGTAGACCTGTATTGGCATATTCTGACTTTGCCGAGCTAAAGTATACCGTGTATTGTGTAGAGTGGCTACATGTGTCCGACACGTCTGAAATTCACATATCATTTAGGATATTTGTGGTATGCTTTATTATTACGATTAAGGTTATATTGAAAAGCTGAATATACCATTTTTCTTTATAAAAAAAAACTTGAAATCTCAAGAATGAAATCTTAGTTTTACTATATTTTGCTGTGAAAATGTATCAAGTTTGACGAGGTTTTCTCCTTTTAAAGGTAGCTTCTTTTTGTACCGGTTAAAATGTCAAATATCCGCTTCTTGTGATGGATAATAATCTAAATTGGAATTCGTGAAGTTCAGTCACTTTAGCAAGCAAATATTTGGCGCTAAATTGAGGATTCAAATTTGATCGATCATGCTACTTCATTTTGCTCTGCGTCTCGTCCTGCTTCCATGAGCCAACACGCCTTCAATTCTCAAATTGACTTGTTTGTACGTTTGTCGATCTTTGAAATTTAGGGACTGCTTGTCTTTCCCGAGGCAAGTTTTGCGTCATCCCAAGATCTGAAATGCCTAACTGCTGAAAATCGCTATGTCAAAGCAGTTGAATTCGAATTAAGAATGAAATCAGTACTCGTCATATTCGTTTGCGAACACCTGATTATCTGGGCGCAATCAGTTCTTGTGCCTAAATGTCACCAGGTACATTAAGGAGAAGTGGGTTTCTTGAAATCTGTAAGTTTTGCCATTCATTTTAGCGGTATCATTACAAGTTATGAGTTACGCCGTTGGGAATATCTCAGATCATTGAGTTCAAAGTTACTTTTCTGCACGTTTAAGGACGCAAAATACGGCGCATGCCAGCTTGACATTTTCTTGGCTAACAGTTCTCGAGTTGGAAGGCGAAAAAATTCCACAGAGTGGTATTGCGAAAATTGAACCAATTGTCTGAGCCAACTTCATAGTTTCAGCTGTTTCTACGTCGCAGATAAATGGCCTCATCCGAAGATCCTTCTTGGATGGACGATGTCCGGAAGAAACTGATTGACGTTTTCGGTCAAAGGCGTGCAGAAGATCTCACTCGAATTCTTTTCTATCTGGATCAAGAGGACAAGACGTATAAAGACGATCCCAGAATCCCTCCAGCGTGGAAAACCTTAAATTCCACGATGTATTCGGATGAGGTGTTCAAGGCGTACGCCGAACATCTGGCTGAAGACACGAGGCGGGCCGAGAATGATGAACTCTTTCGCAAGACTATGGCCTTTCTTTATTCCCAAATGATGGAAGCCTCGGAAGAGCCCTTGCCAGAGGATCATGCTCAAGGATTTGACATGGTCCGACTTGGCGATGTCGATCTCGGTACGAAATCGGGTTTCATGGGTCTTGCCAGAGCTTGGTCCTTGATCCCGAGGAGCAGTCAAGCCGAAATCCTGGTGCTCATCCCGAAGATAGTGGCAAATAAGCATGTCCTCACAGCCGTGGATGAAGTGGTCAGTCTGGTGAACAAAACTGGTGGCACTGTCGTCATGGTCACTTTGGCAGCAATTCATTTGAGTTATGAAACAATGATAAATCTTTATCGTTGGTGGAAGGGAGAAATTACGGGGAAACGTTGCGCCAAGAATATTCTGGACGCCACCTTCACGATCGGAGCCGGAGTAGGAGGAGGATTGGGAGGAGCGGCATTGGGATCCATTTCGGGTCCAATGGAAACGGTTGCAGGCGGCATCATCGGGGGAATGCTGTCTTCTTCGATCATGAATGTTCTGAGCGATAGCTGGACGCAGAAATTGTTCGGAATCCCGAAGGAGGAAGCCTTGGAAAATGCCTATAATTTTCTAGGTGTCAAAATGACAGCGTCCAATCACGAAATCAACACGGCCTTCCGGAAATTGTGCTTGAAGTATCATCCCGATAAACCCGGTGGATCAAAGGAAGACTTTTTTTTCCTCCAGCTTAACATGGGGACCATCAAAGCAGCCAGAGGGGAATTGTTCTAAAATATTCCGTAGTTTAAGTGATGATGCAAATAGATTTTTGCTCCATTCTCACTTCAGTTCTGTCAGATTCAAAAATTTATATTTCACGAGAGCAAACGAATCCCATTTAATATTACCAAAAACGCATTTGCATCAAACTGTCGTTGCATTGAGCACTAGTAAAACCGGCGACCTTGAAGAAGAAAATGCGACAGTTTAATAGCAATCCATAAACCCTCCTGTGTGGGAACATCCTTACTTCCTTGAATCAATCGTAAACGAATGACACTTTCATGAAAGAATTATCAACCATCCACGATTCAAAGTCATAACAACCTCAAAATCATTTCATGCCTTCTTAATCCTCGAAGCCTTCATCCCATGGAGGTTCATCCCCTGCTGGAGAAAACGCCCCGAGATCCCCATGAGGTTCTCGGACCGAGGCATCACGCGGTCACACAACTCGCTCGCGGTTAATAACCATAATCCTCGCGAGGAGCGGGGATAATAATCCTCATAATCCTCTCGTGTTTTCCAACCGTCTGCGATCGGCATCTTCTTGTAATTCGTACGGGCTGGGTTTTGAATGATTCTTAGCGGTATATAGGGGAAATAATTTTTTTAAAATATTTCTACAAGTGTGGACATGACCCATGAAAATCTTGAATCTGAAACTTGAATATTTTTTTTTTAACTTGCTGAATTCCAAATAGAAACTTTGATTTGCCTGACGTGACTCTTGCAGTTTTTCTTTTCATTTCCGTTGTTTTCCTCATAATGTTTTGCACCAGGTTTGGCATGTGTCACGCATGTGATTTCAGTAATCGATTGCCCCTGCTTCCAGGAACTATGACCAGTGCAAATATTTTGATCCTCTCTTCCCAATGAGCTCTGAAATAATTTGATTTGCATTGCATTGCTTGTTATTGTTATACAATTTAATATATTTTTGCTTTGGTATTATTTCACTTCATTCCTTCTGCTCACCAAGTCACCATGAGGGGGGTTGCATTGAAGTTTTAGAATTGTTTACTAGGTTATTATTATAATATATAACGTGCACGATCCTCACCACTAGCTAGGCCGAGCGCCAAATGTGTGTTTATCTGTGTGTTTGTCTGTGTCATTGTGTGAGTGAATTTACATAAACTTACAGTTTATGTAAACTCCCCAGTGAAGCGTCACGACATCTCTGATTAAGAGTGCGAACTACAGGTAGCAGATGTGTAGAACAAACTGCCATTCCCTTCCGGAATGGGAAATATCACGAAATGTTTTGATCCTTCCATTCCACCGTCTCTTTAGTTCGTTCATTACACTTCTGCGTCAGAGTGGCCAGGAAGAAGCAAGGGGCTTCAAATACGCCCACCCACCGACGGTGGCCCAAGTGGATGGAACCATCGCTGCGCAGTCTTGGTTGGGCGAATTGGTTGGATAAACTGGGCCCAGTTATCGTATGTCGGCTGGGATCCGTCTTGAACGCAAGTCCATTCGCTTGTGACAGCGTTGCGGCGCAAACCGATCCAGAATTCTGTAGGGAAGGGTTCGTACTTGTCGAGAAAGATGCTGATGATTTCTTCCCGCTTCCGTTCTGGATCTTGATTAAATCTCCACCATTAGCTGTAAAACTGTCTCTGACCGCGTCAGAAGTACTGCCCACGGGCACAATGTCGATTGGCGGGATGCCCGATGAAAGGACGCAGTTCGTCACATGGGAAGTTCGTCCATCGATCGACGGCGCGCACGATCGAAGAGTGTGAATCCAGCTTGGGACCCGCATCATAGAAATAATCAAAGGACGTTTGCACTTAAGAAGCGATGAGTGGGTTCTCATCTGGGGAATGGACGCTGGTGACATCCGCTCCCATGGCCTGGCATGCCTCCCGGGCATCAGATATCTGGAATTCTCGCTGTTCGGTGTAGCTTTAGTAAGAATTACCTTGGAGCCGATTCCATCCAACGTCGCGGGAAGCGAGGGGATATCATCGCTCACGAAAGTGATACTGATCGTAGGTTCAGAGTTTTTCAAGCTGGACGGAACATTTTTTCCCCAGAAGTTCAAGCCGAGATTTACGATACTGACTTGCTCTGAAGTGCAACCCGGCGGACTCGTCGAGGAAAAACTCTTCGAAAATTAGGACGATTGGGTGCTCCTCCTGAGGTTCGGAGTGGGAAGATATAGAACAGGGATGGTTTAGCTCGAACAGCTGGGAAAGATAAGCCCAAAAAATGCATTTTCCTAAATGGGAGATATGGAAAAGTAATTCCCTATAGGATGGAAAGTAACCCCCTATTTCAAAATTGCTGTAACTTGTATACTTTTTGAAAAGATTGCGGCAAATGAACCACTTGTCACTGCTGTGGATGAAGTGATCGGTCTGGTGAACAAAACTGGTGGCACTGTCGTCATGGTCGCTTTGGCAGCGATTCATTTGGGGTATGAAGCGATAAGGAATCTCTATCGCTAGTGGAAGGGTGAAATTACTGGGAAACGTTGCACCAAGAATATTCAAGAGGCCACTTTCACGATTGGAGCCGGAGTAGGAGGAGGATTGGTAGGAGCGGCATTGGGATCTTTTCTTGATCCGATAGGAACGGTTGCAGGAGGTATCATCGGCTGAGTGGTGTTATTGGAGTTATTGGAGCGGAATCATAGGGATGGAATATGTCGAAGGAGATAGTCTAGAAATATTCAGGTCAGGTAATTGCGGACGTTAAGTCTGCAAGAAAATAGACAATTTCCGTTCCCAATCACTTAGTTGAAGCTATAACTCGAGAAAAAGTGCGAAGCAGCAGTAAATGGAAAGTCGCCTTTAGAACTGCAAAGTAATTTGTTCTCGATTCTATTCAAGCGTAAATCTGCTCTGCATATTATCAAAATTTCCATAAAGGCACTGGCTCCTGATCCGAACAGTGCATGGACTTCCTTCCACAGTCACAATGAACAAGACGCCAAATTCCGATCCACGCAAAATGAATAATCTCTTTATCTCTCAATTTCGCCCTGAGAAGCAAGCAGCTGACACACTCGAAAGAAAGGCTCAAAGACACTGCGACCCATTCGAAAGGAGGAACCTCCACCATGCGGTGCGTTGTGATTCTGTGGTTTCTCCTAGCGGGTGTTTTTGGGGAAGGGAGAGAGGGGGACTGCGGCTTCCTGACGGAAGACTCAGGTGTCATCCTATCCCCCAATTACCCTCTGGAATATCCCGTCGATTTCAAATGCGTCTGAACCATAATGGTATAGTTTGTTGTTCGCAGCTAGTATTTTATTTTAAATCTCACTATGATTTGGAAAGCACTCGCGTTTTCGTGGCTTGGTTTATTCACCTTTGTGCTTCCAACTTCCATTTTGATTTCATCACTGGCTTAGAACTACCTTCACGAAAACCAAGGACCACCTCTGACGTAAAGGACTTATTTTTTTCACATTACATTCATAATTTTGGTCAAATGCATTATATTTCTCAATATTTTTACAGCTACTTGGTATCACATGGAAGTGGAAAGGTGACTGAAATGTTCAGTTCAGTTCAGTTGAAATTATGAATGGTGACATACACCTGGTCAGGGGTGAGCATATAAAAAAGCCCCCCTTTTTATAGAACTTATACGGCCTGTAGGGAACTGAACACCAGAGATATAAGTGTGCAAAAAAAAAATCAAACGAAATTGGAAGCAAAACATTCCGGTAAAAGCCACTGTCATGCAGTAACATTATCCCAAGCAGAGGAGCATGACGTCAAAATTCATCTTCAAATTTCATTGAATCTGATGCCATTATAGTTTTGCCTGTATGATCTTATAGGCGGAGAGCCCGATAACGCTGACTTTCGAGGAGTTCGCCCTCGGCGACAACCCTGATGGCATTGAGGAATTCCTCAGCATCTCGAATTTCGACTGAGCCAGATTCTGCGGGGAAGAAGTTCCAGCTACGATAGAAACCTCAGAAACTACCGTCGCTATAAAGGACCGAGACCGGAGGGCGTCGTTGATGGAGACGATCCTCGACATGCCCGATCCCCTGCCGCGAGAATTCTGGATCGGCTTGAAACAAGACGTCACAGGGGACTGGACTTGGGTCGTCGGTCTGTACAATATATTAGATTTGAATTCTCGACGTGTCAAATACCTGTAGCCAATCTAGACAGCACAAAGTAGACTCAATTATAGCATGGCCGAAATGGGCCAACAGAGGTCTAAAGTCACACCTTATCACTCAATAACGCCCTGGGAAAGAAGCAGCTGACTAATGCGATACCAGACGAGAGAGATTCAGAGCTACGTCGAAACTTTTCGACGCCAGGAGCCTTCACTACCATGAATTTCCTAGTGATTCTGTGGTCTTTCCTTGCTGGTGTTTTTGGAGAATGGAGACAGCAGTGCGGGGAGACGCTGACGGGTGATTCGGGTTCCATCGTATCCCCCAATTACCCCGAAGAATACCCAATTAATTCCTTATGCACCTGGACCATCTTGGTATTACTTTCCGTTACCTTTTAAGATCTGGGATTAGTTCTCCTTGTTTCTCTCAAATGCGAGATGGAAACACATCTTCGAGAAAATATTGAATTCATTCTTGTGCTCTTCACATCCCCGGACTTCTGTATTCGTCGTTAGTGCTTTGGATTTGATACTGTTCTCGATTTCTTCGCAAACGTGTTTCAGGCAAACTTGATTTGCATTTTTTCTTCCCATTTACAAAATTTGCTATTCATTCTTCAGTGAACAAGCGTCACGGATTGATACAATACAGCTTCAATTTATTGTTCTATTGTTGATTTGCTCGTAAGGACGATCCAGTTTTTCTCGCATACGTTGTAGTCAAAGCTAGCTCCTCACGAAATGACAAGTAAACGAATTGCTTGATTCCTGAGAGATTCATCATTGATCATATTATTTTCAGGATCTCTGTTGCATGAGTTTCGTGTTCTCAGGTGTCACCCTATCCCCCGTCTCGACTCTCTCGACGCTATTTTTGGCAATTTTTTTTCTTGCTTACAATACTTGCTCGAGTTGAACCAACCTGTTCTATATCTCCTCAGCCCCAACCCCCGACGGAGTACCCGATCGTCCTAACTTTCGAGGAGTTTTTCCTCGACGAGATCGAGGACTGTCTCTCTGAGCACGTCAGTATTTCAAATTTCGACTGGGCTACCTTCTGCGGGGAAGATGCTCCGTCCACTTTGGAAATCTCCGATCCAAGCATCACTATCACCTTCGTGAGCGACGATATCTCCTCGCCTACACTGGACCGCAGGTTCAACATTACCTACCGAATAGACAACGGATGCGACGCTGGATGGAAACGGTTCCAAGAAAGTTGCTACTACTCCGACTACACCGAACAAATAGATTTCCAGCTATCCGATGCTCAGGAGGCATGCCAGTCAATGGGAGCGGATGTCACCAGCGTCCATACGCAGGAGGAGGACGAATTCATCGCGTCGCAAGTGCAAACGTCCTTCAACTACATCGGGGCTAGGACGGGCAGGGATTTCCCGGGTGACCCATTCGACTTCGAATTTCTCGATGGCACTCCTGCAGATTACCACAATTTCAATGATGCGGGTGCAATGCTGAATTCTCTCGCTTGGGTCGTGCTCACCGTCGATCAATGGAAGAACTTCCCATGTGACGAACGGCGTCCTTTCATCTGCGAGTATGACGGCATCCCGCCAATCGACATCGTGCCCTTGGGGAGTACGTTTGACTCGGTCAGAGACATTTGTAACGCTAATGGTGGAGATTTGATCAAGATCCAGGACCAAGGAAAGAGGGAAGAAATCATGCACATCTTCCACGACAAGAACGAACCCTTCCCGACAGAGTTCTGGATCGGATTGCGCCGCAACGCTGCCACGGGCGAATGGAATTGGGTTGAAGACGGGTCCCAGCTGACATACGCCAACTGGGCCCCAGGATATCCAACCAATTCGCCCTACCACGACTGCGCAGCGGCGGTCCCATCCACTTGGGCCACCGTCGGTGGACGGGTCTTCGGCTGGACCTGCAAGAAGTCCCACGACAGAATCTCATTCCACACCTTCGATCGCGTCTTGGAATTCGATCCTGAACCGGGATTTACTTGATTGAAGATAAAAATCAGTTTCAAAGAGATTGAAGAAAATGCTTTTCAATGTCGACTCGCCGGTACCTCCTCATGTATAATATTCCAATTTCATTAAACCCTGAGGGGTGGAAGTATGGAAAGGAGGCATCCGCCAGAGTCCCAAGGCCGTTCATCTCCGGTCAGGTAACTAACCTCGAGGCATGAATTGCAGCTCTTTTGTTTCGTATTCACGAACTATGTAGAGTACTGCATACCGCGTTCCACGATTTTAAAGACGATTTGACCACGCATCCTCTTGATTCCCACGTCCCGATTTTTCGATATTCTGAGGTATGCATGCAAAACCGTGCAAAGGTTTCCAATTCGACTCATCAATGGGCTTCGACAGCGCCCGTTACCTTTCTTCAACGCCTTCAGACGACAAAATTCAACCGTCGCGTATTACTCTCTAAGAAAATCTACGGAAAGGGAATTTGGCATGATTCTTCCCCTCTCGACCCGAAATCTCTCCAGGAAATTTCAAGTTCCCAGTTCCTTCCTGGCTTCCTTGAAGCTTGCCGACGCGGAATTGACCACTCTGACACAGAAGCATAAGAAACGGACTTTGGAGACGATGGAATGGGAGGATCGAAACATGAAAAAAGTATTTCATTGTTTATCCCATTCCCGAATGGGATGGCGATCTGTTCTACACATATGTTACCTGTAGTTCGTACTCCTTATCAGAGATGTCGCGACACTTCACTGGGGAAGTCGACATGAACTCTACGTTTCTTTACTATTTGAGGAATGATCCACGCGGAATATGAGATTCGACAACATTGGTTCTTCGGGAATAGGTTCAGTATGATCAATCTGATTTTTCAGAGCAAAAAAAAAGACTAAAGGAAACTGTCGCTTTAAAAGGTCGTCACGACGACAGTGACGCTTTCCAAAAAGATTGCGAGATATCAACAGACTTTTCCGGATCCTGATACCTGCATATGCGTTTCTTTCATAACCAGCATATTTGCATTCTAGATGTAGATTATAAATATATAAAATGTGATTGGAGTGACAGTTTCCTTACAGGCCGAAATAAATCCAATGAACAATAGATCGGCCCACATTTTGTGGATCAACGCAAAATGGAGACTCTCCACACAAAACTATACGGACAATTTCCCAACACAGATAGCTGTCTTAGAAGAAATTTTAAAGCTACATAAATCCATTGGACTCAAGGACACATGGACACCCACTGGATATCTTCCTTGAACATCCAGTATATTATCAAATGATCATCTCGTTCTAGGATGATCTTTAGACATATCCATTGGGCAGCAAATAATATATATATATATATATATTTTTTTTTTTTTCCCCCAAATCCATTGGATATTCCTTATTGGAAAGCTCTTGGAAGAGCGTGGAGGAGTCCAACCATAGTAATCCCCTACTTAGCGATGGAGCAATATTTGTATTCACTTTAATATTCATGGATTTTAAAAAGGGTTTGCTCCTTTTTTTATTTTACATTATTCTTTGCATCTCTTCATTCATGAGCAAGAGAAAGGGAAATTTTCCTAGAGCTATGGTCTCGCAGTTTTCATTCTTATTTTCCCGAAAGGGATCTGAAAGAGAAGAGATAAAAGATACTGAAATCCAGACATGCTCCTCTCATTTCTCCGTCTCATCCTCATGATCAAGAGACTACGCTCCTAATCGCTACGAGAACTGCCTGGAGCCTCCTTCAGCTGATTTACGTTTCTCGACGAATGTATTGATAAAAAAGATTTGCCTCCTATGGTGAGGGAACTATTCATCCAATCTGCTCTTTCTCTTCCAATTCAGAGGGACACGAATATTCACGCGAATTCCCCTTTTGGTGCCACTGAAATTGTGAAGCACATCTAGCGGGTCTTCGGAGGATGATCGATTGCTACTTGTGGGATTAATACATGTTGATCTCGATATGGTCATCCAATGGCTTTCCTATCTCCGTTCGGAGCCGGTGATATGGATGAACTTCCGCCATCGTGCTGATTCAACGAAATGGTTTTTGGCGTAGGAAAATCGAAGTAGGTGGCATTGGGCAAGATTAGAGAACGTTTTAAAGTAAAATTTAAGAAATTTCCATAGATGTAACATATTCGGCTTTTATCAGGTCATCCCATAAGTAATGCGGTTTTTTCGCATTGCCAAACTTGTGTCTCGTTTATACGTGTATCTGTGCACATCTCATGGAATATTTCTATGGTAATTTGTGTAGACCTTAGTCTTCAGTCTACATGTAGGTTTTAACGAGTTAACAGCGCTCCGTTTTTCTTAGACACTTAAAACAAGATGGATGTGTCAGAGGAACACATTCGGCATATACAGGGTGCGGCCGGTCTTTTGGCAGTGATTTTAAAGGGCTACAACTTCTTTTTCGTGCCCACAATAGTTTTGAACAAAAGCTTGTTAGAAAGCAGACGCACTAAAGAACACCCTCCCAAAATTTCAGCCACAACGGTCAACCCATGTCGGCACAGGAGGAGGGTAGAGCAGCAATACTCGCTGGACTACGCGCCGGGAAAACCGTTAAGGAGAATTCAGAGGGACACGAATATTCACGCGAATTCCCCTTTTGGTGCCACTGAAATTGTGAAGCACATCTAGCGGGTCTTCGGAGGATGATCGATTGCTACTTGTGGGATTAATACATGTTGATCTCGATACGGTCATCCAATGGCTTTCCTATCTCCGTTCGGAGCCGGTGATATGGATGAACTTCCGCCATCGTGCTGATTCAACGAAATGGTTTTTGGCGTAGGAAAATCGAAGTAGGTGGCTTTGGGCAAGATTAGAGAACGTTTTAAAGTAAAATGTAAGAAATTTCCATAGATGTAACATATTCGGCTTATATCAGGTCATCCCATAAGTAATGCGGTTTTTTCGAATTGCCAAACTTGTGTCTCGTTTATACGTGTATCTGTGCACATCTCATGGAATATTTCTATGCTAATTTGTGTAGACTTTAGTCTTCAGTCTACATGTAGGTTTTAACGAGTTAACAGCGCTCCGTTTTTCTTAGATGTTTAAAACAAGATGGAGGTGTCAGAGGAACACATTCGGCATATAATGCTTTATGAATTTAGGAAATGGAATAACGCGACTGCAGCCACGAAAAACATTCAAGATGTTTTTGGTGAGGAAGCCCTAAATGCGAGGAAATGCCAAAGGTGGTTCCAGAAGTTCAGGTCTGGCGACTACAGCTTAGCCGATGCAGCGCGTTCAGGCCGACCTGTTGAGTTCGACGATGACTTTGCTGATAGCCACACTTGAAGATTATCCTGATAGCCACACTTGAAGATTATCCTGCTAATGAGTCGATTCAGAAACGGCGCTTGAAGTTCACGAGAATGCTGTGAAGCGTAAATGTTTTCCCGATCTCTAAGATTGTCTGGTGACAACACCTGTGGAACCCACTTTCCAAGTTTTGACACTTTTCCCAGCCGTTGCTTCCCGTCGTTTCCTAACGCCAATGAACGGAGAAATGGGTCCAGTCGAGATTCTGGGCAAGTTCTTCAACTGTTACAGCAGTATATTCTTCAAGCGTGGCTACATCTAAAAGCCTTCCCTACACTGCAAAAGCCACAAACAAAAAACGTTGACAAATCTACGTTTACTCAACGTTTCCAGGTCGATAAATCTACGTTTACTCAACGTTTCCAGGTCGATAAATCTACGTTTACTCAACGTTTCCAGGTCGATAAATATACGTTTATTCAACTTCTATTCAACGTTGCTATGGCACATGGGATGAAAAAGTTCTTTGAACGATGTGGATTGAATATTTTAAAGAAACGAAAGAGGTTGTATGAACTTTTTCTATTTATACGCGTTTGCAAACAGCCCGTTTTGTTCACAAACCCTTCTTGAGCAGACACAATGGGAAAACATAAAGAATTGACTGTATCTCGACGGATTGCCATATTTTATGGCCGTAATCGTGGTGACAAATACAAAATGAGCGGTTTGCATTGCCCCGATTTGAAAGATGAAACTAATCTCAGAGCAAATTCTCCACACGGAAAATACCTTCCTTCCTTTCCACCCCGTTTTTTCCTATCTGGAATCTCATGCAAAACGCTTGGTGACAAGGCGATACGAAGTTACAGCCACTTTCCTATGAAACGTTGCCTCTTGGTTTAAGCATCAGAAGACTCGTGTTTACCTGGACTAATGGATTTTTGTAGCACATTTTAAGAATCTGCCACTCGCTACCGTTGGCATCTTCCAATAACTCGACCAGCAACATTTTGGCATCTCGTTTCCCGGAATATATAAAAGTACAACTACATTTGTTTCCAAAGCCCATGCCGATGAATTTAGCCTCCAAATGCATGAAAGCTCAACGCTATTGCTGCATTCGTCAGATTTCGAGAGATAAAACAGGATTATCCTCATCGAGGCTGCCGAGTCCCAGATAGTTTGCGCAGCCGAGCCGCATAACCAAACGGGTTTTCCCCGATCGCGGTTCTATCTCCTATCGCGCTCCGTGCCCGTGCCTCTTCGGACTGCACCGTGCTCCCAGACTCGTGACATCTAGTGCGCGCTCCAGAGCCTGCCGAACGTGATATTGCCAGAAGTAGACTTGGCACATTGGTGATGACACATTGATACTGGCATAGTCTTTCCAAAAACTAATTTATTCCGAGTTCTCTGTAAACTCAACTTTCAGTCCGCTAAGTACATTATGATTTAGGAATTTAGATTTCTAAATCGGAGGTTAGGCACTATCTAATGTCAATTGGCAGAACCTATTTTCTGTTGAGCTGGATACTTAGATAACTCCGTGTTTAAACAAGAACTTAATGAACGAATGTAAAAGCCTTCGCTTATCCATGAGTGAGTATGCTGAAAATGCATTTAATTACGCATTTCGTTCACTTTGATGATTCCTTGCAGAATTTTTCAATCTTCAACCACGTCAAAAGAGTTCAACGTTTTAAAATTTGCCAAAACTAATGCCAGAACAGCCGAAAAGGCTGTTCTGGCAATCATTCGCCATCTGACTTCGGGGTCAGGGAACTTTGTTTCTTCGAATGACTGCCAGATGTCTCTCGTTGATATAACCGTGACCAAAATTACGGCCAAATTACGTCTTGGCCAGAATTACGGCCAAGTTCAAACCTGTTCCGAGATCTCTCTGGACAATCGGATCGAGACCCTGACACACTGAGTAGCCTCGCTGAGACGTCATTCGAAATCCACATTCAGTCCCTCTGTGAGATATGCACGAGGTTGATTGGTCGAAGTAGCTCGATCGACATCGGGGGACATTGAGAGTGGGGACTTGAAATCGCTCATTTTTCTTGATTTTGGATCGTGAACATCATTTCATTACAAGCAGCTTGTTTTTTTTTCCCCCTTCTTGCTTTTCAATATGCTTCGCAGGAAGAGAGATTTAATGCAAAATGTAACGATAAGCTTAAAAACATTTTATAGCAGATAATTTTTCTCTGCATCGGTCACTTCTTTCGAGAATAAGCACAAAGCGACTAATGAAATAAATTTACTAATAATATACTCAGATGATATGAATGATGGCTCGCGACACTCATGGCAACCATGGCAACCACAGCAACCTTATCTGATTCGTATCTCTCCAGTCTTCAGCATGTTGAGATCGTTGTTTGGGACAGATGCAGAATCTAAACACGAAATCCTGGCTTTCATTTAAATTAATGGTATTTCTTATTTTTTATTAGTGACATTAGTTTCTTAATTGTTTTGTTATTCTTGCCCGTTTTTCCAAAACTTTAAAACCACTAAAGCAGTTACTGTTGCACTTTCTCCGAATTGTTTTTTATGGTTGGAAGCAGTATTAATTTTTTTATGGCCTCCAACCCAAAACCTTTTTTTTTAAAGTTCGATAATAATTTATCTTCAGACTGTTGAAGTAGCCATATTTCATAATTACTTTGGGACCCTGTAACTTATTTATTTACCATTTTGCAATCATATCAGGGGGAAAAAATCTGAACGGAACGATATTGCATGAGCCAACAAAAAGGTCGATGATGAATTAAAGATAATTGATAATTATAGATATCATAATTCGTGACATTATTATTGCAGGTCTCTTAAAAGGGCGACTTCGTGAAACGTGGAGTTTGTTGTGCTACAACTAAATGTCCACTTGGTTGAGTTGTAAAATTTCATGCACTTTTTATTTGAGAAATATAGAGGAATACGAGGGTACGACTTGGATATAGCTATAAAAAATATTGGACCACAGTAATTATCAGTGCAGATTCTCCATTGGCTGCGATTTCCGTTGCAACGATTATCTCTTACCCGCAATCAAATATACATGACTAAGACCGGCTGCTAGGGGTCATTGCGGAGACTAATTTATCAAATTATGCAAACTGATATATTACGAAAGGTTTCCCGACTCTCCTGCGGATGTTTAAAATAGATAAATGGGGAAGCGAAGTTCAGATATTCCGGTAGAGAGGAGCTTCCGGTTTATAAGAGTCGCGTAGGCCATGTCCACATGCTATCCGGTTCCCACGCCGATAATGTCATTGTTCGCGGGATCGAATTTGGCGCGTTTGAAAAACGCTGAATGCAACCACGGAGAGTCACGGCGATTCCCGCAATAGCGCAGACACCTAGAGAAAGCAACGCAAAAGCAAATCACGAGGAAATCGGCGTAAAAAGAACAAGAAAACAGAGAAGGGAAAATAGAACAACATACGTCGCATTCGTCTTTCGACGTTCAGAGAGAAAATCGTCACCGTTTCGGCTTCGAAGTGGGGCGGGCTTGCTCGCAATAGTAAAACATGCATGAGAGATTTTGCTACTATGGAATGGGATCAATTTTCTTTCCCTGAAAAGTCGAAACTTTGTCTAATTGAGGAAATGATGAAGCGGAATCCCTCAACTCATCCTAAATGAACCTTGAAAGAACTTCCATGCAATTGCCTTCCGGATGCATGAATGACCATTTTCGATTAAGATTCAGATAGTGAAAACGAAAACCTTCTTTCGTTCCATCTAGTTTTAATCGGATGTTCTTTCAGCAGACCTTTCCGGAACCCGGGTTAATTTCACGATGGAACGCCGTCCCTGTTTTTTAACCTCAATTAAACTGTACACATTTCCCAAGGCTTGGGAGTTCCGAACAAATAATGCGTCAATCTATCAAAAATTCTCTGAAGGTGGCAACATTTCGCCGATGGTGACAGCATTCCACCGATGGTGACAGCATT
Source organism: Darwinula stevensoni (assembly GCA_905338385.1). Lineage (NCBI taxonomy): Eukaryota > Metazoa > Arthropoda > Ostracoda > Podocopida > Darwinulidae > Darwinula > Darwinula stevensoni. The sequence continues at coordinate 91,365 of CAJPEV010000503.1, forward strand.
CCACCGATGGTGACAGCATTCCACCGATGGTGACAGCATTCCACCGATGGTGACAGCATTCCACCGATGGTGACAGCATTCCATCGATGGTGACAGCATTCCATCGATGGTGACAGCATTCCACCGATGGTGCCACCCGCTATTGGACCAGCCGGCGATCCCAAAATTGCAGTTCTACAGTTCAGGTTCCAACAGTAAAGGTGATATCTCGCCTGTTCTCGGCACGCTGATTTCAAGAATTGTCACCGTTGTCATACAGCTGTTATTGTCATACAGCATCTTCATCGCTTCGTGGATGAAATGAGTTGCTGTCAGACTGACAATGAGGACAGTGCCACCAGTTTTTCGACCCGAGACCGACCACTTCACCCATACCAAGGCCTCTCAACCATTTCTCGCAGTGTTTCAGATTTTGTCTTTTCCGTTCCTTGTCAAATCGGTTTCCAAGTGAGTGACAGTATTGGCAAATTTTAATGTTTCTGCGCGACTGGGCTGAAGGACCACGCCTTCGAAAGATCCGCCAAGGCCGATCATCTTCATGCATCTCCACCTGATCCAGGGAGAAAAGAATTAGACTAGGATTTTCCTCATGTTTTCAACCAAGAACTACAATAAGCTTCGTCTGGACATCGTCCGTCCAGTAATGAACATCAGGTGAAGCCATTTTTCTGTGAAAGTAAAATACGATGCATCAATTGTTTAATGTATTTCAGGTGCAAATTTCAAAATCCACATGCGTGACAGCAATGCGTAAAGGAAGTTTCAGATAATTATTTCATGGCATTTTGTATGAGATATCAGTACTATCCCTAGTACTAGTACAGTACTAGTACCCATGAAATGCTCACGTCTGATCGTGGCTAATGAAATTCAGTCGCATAGTTCAAATGAGGGATTCCTTTGCAGGAGTTTTCGAGCACCCAAAAAAACGGGTGATCGATAAGAAGATGGAGCACGGAAGATTCTTGGGAGGGGGAGAGAGATTCACTTTCGGACCAATACATTTTTCAGCGAAATCCCCCAACCCCCCCCCCCCCCCAAATAAGATTCGTCTCGCTTGAAAGCTCTGCAGGGAAAGGGGATCAGCTACAATTAAAAAGTCCGGCGTTATCAGAGGAGCCGCTAATGGAACCGTCGATTGACGTTCCATCAGCGCTCGATCACGCCATTGAACGACTTCATCAGCGACTTCAAGTGGAACATAGTGACTGATGAGGACACCGAACAGACCAGCACCAATGTGATCTAAAAATCAGATCAATCAAAAATCGTCTGCAGAGCCAGTAAAGACAAGTCAGAAGTGAAATTTAGAACCCCCAAAATTTAGAGCCATTAGCGGGCCTTAATACACGACCCGCGAGTTTCATGTCGGCTATGATTTTGATGACAAACTTTTGCAGACTGTAAACAGTTCTCATTTTTCTGACTGGGGCGAAAAGGGGAAACCCTAAAGGAAAGAAAACACAATGTGTATCAAATGAAAAGGGTTCAAATTAAGGTACAGGGTGTTCAAAATAAACGCAACCCATTGGAGGATGCATGTTCATCAGTAAATTAGTAAATAACTTCGATTCGTAATGTAACTTTCGACAATGAATTTTCTTTTCTTTCTTGAACTGTGAACACTATTCTTGTACTTAATGATCACTGAAACAGAAAGAAAAGCAATGGGTTACAATTATATATGCCTTATCCAATGGGTTGCGTTTCCATTTGAACACCCTATATTTTCACATGAAAAAATATTTTTCAGAGAATATATAACACAAAAAAGCCATCAACGATCGCAATGCGTCATCTCCTGCTGACATCACCAGGGAATCCGTCGGGCACCTTCATGGTCGTAATCTCCTTCCGTTTTCTCTTCGTTTTCCCGACAGAAAATATTTATTCCTATAGCTAACAAGAAGCGCAACGGAATGAGCGATAAGATCAGGCAAGAATAATGTTGACATAATAAATGAAATCTAACTCCCACGCTCGGATCCATCGGAGACGGAAGCGCTTCCGTTCCGACAGATTAAGCGCAACGGTTCCCAGCGAGTCGGGATACCAAGGATAGCAAAAACGAGAGAATCATTTTAGAGTTTCAGATTTTCTTAATTTTTTAATGGATTCTGATGATATTTGGAACAACCCTTTTTTTCTTGCGATGTTAACTTATTGACATTGGTGGACTGCTCGGGCACCATGTTTTACCAATTTTTCTTGGATTAATTTCAATCGAGCATTGGAACTTAATATTGCTGTCATCAATTCTTGCCACAGAAGTCTCACATTTGCAACTCACATCGCTGTTCCTCTGTCGTTCTCAAATGGCACATTCCCATTGGCGTCTTCTTTCGACCTTCCTAGGTATCGTCGCCTTCGACATGATGTAAACTCAGAGACTGTAAAAGCAATGGGAAATTATTCCCAATATCTTCCGACCTTTTCGCTATCTAACACTGAGCGGAGATTCTGTTTGGATGCGAAAAGACCATACAACACGCTGCTGGTATCATGTGAGAGAGGACATCAATAATGGGGTGAGGTGGAGTTAACAATGAGTGGTAAACAATGAGGAGAATGTGCCAATTCAACGCTTCGTCTTTCAGCAAGTACATTTATTATGATTTCCTTTTTTTGGTCCATATCATGCCACTCTTCATCCTTTGATGCACTTTTGAGCTTCACTATGATTGGCCAAAATCGTATTTGCATCAAATTTCCGCATCTGGTAAAAAGAAAATGAACATCAAATTGTATTCTCTCCTGCTGCAATTTCGTTTTTCACCCAATCCAATGACGTTTAAAATTACAGACAACAATAATGAAATTATAAACACTTGCTCCCTGATCTACCTATCATGAGGTAAGATCTCGAAACTCGGACTTTGACCTAATCGCATCATCTGCTGAGTCCAACGTTACTTTTGCCCCATGGAAATTTTGGTGGTCGTGGGGCGATTTTAACTACCTAACCTGGGACAAAAGCAACTCAAGGAGGTGTCCATTGGACAAAATCCGGTAACATGGACATGTGCAAGTCTTATGTCTCTAGATTTCAATTGTTGCTAACTTTGGTACTTGAGTATATTAGTTGAGAAAATGTGTGAATGACGTAGGATTCATAATGGCTCGCAATTACAAAAGTAAAAATGAAGAGAGGGGTGCGAGGAAACGCTATTTCCATTGATGTATTGTCGAAGTGATGTGAATACTATTAAGAATCATGACATGAGCCGAAGAATATCACCAAATTATTAGGGTATTCCTGATAGCACCATTCAGATGTCTCTGTCAAAGCATTACGGAGCAATGTCACTTTCATCCCGTGGTGTGTTACTGTCACCTTATTTCATGGGGTGAAAATGACTAGATTTAGAAGATTTAAGCATTTCGGTTCTTCTGCTCTCATTAAAATCCAAATGATTAAATTCCTGCAAATTTATTGTCACAGGAAGCAGAGCTTTCCCGTCTCCTCTTTTAGTGTTTTCGTACTGCCGGTTTGCAGTACCGGAAAAGAACCTCATCTCTGGTACATCATCACCCGAAGGTAGATTGGGGCATCAGCACCACTTTTTGGGGTGATGCTTCCTTCGCAGTGCACCGTCTGGGCTATGCCGGGGACCCCATGAGTCCGGGTGGAGGTGACGAGCTCAGGATTCTGGAAATTTTCTGGAAATAGAATATGGTTAACATCCAATTCGACATAGCAAGCTTCTACAACCAGAGCGAGTCTGCGCAGCGGCGTTGGAGAACCATTGCATCAATGAACCATGACTCAGTCGCAATCGCGCACTGTGCTAGTGTCGAAGCAGCCGTACAGTGCTACGAATTCCAGGCATTTAGTGCGCATTATAACGCGTAGCTGGGTGTGAGTGAAAATGTTTATTTTTAGGTGGTAACATAGCCATTCTCAAAACTCAATATATTCTAGATCTTTAGAAACCTAACCTTCATCCTCGTTAACAGGGTGATTCAAAAGTCACATCAATTTTTTTCCGTGCCGTACATATAGTCATTCGATTCGTCAGATTCACCTGATCATTATGGTGTAATCAGTGTGGAGCAAAATATACTTCAGAAGTAACGACTGGGAAAGTGGCGGACCAAGGATATATGTATAAATGTATATATTTTAAAAATAATGTATCGCTTACGTACGTGATGTGCACACCTAGAAATGAGCACGGTTATTATTTTATATTAAAAAAATTTGATCTTCGAAATCAGAGAGAATGTTACATTTGGTTGTTTTGCGATTTTTTGGTCAGGTAAATATGTGTCCCATTTTGAATCAAATATATCTTTCCAAACAACATACGAGGGGTGTTCAATGTATTCTAGGATATTCGTTTATGCATGACAGAGTAACGTATGCAGATTAATAATTTTTGGAGAAATTTTTGTTTGAAGTGTTGTTAACCAATATCCACAATCGTGTGTATCCTGCTTTAATACATGTGCTGAAAATCAAGATGGCGGCACTTGAGGAAACAGAGAAAGTGGAACAGCGAATTATGAAATTCATGGCCAACGTATGCGTCCAACCTTTTGTTTCAACATGGTCATTACTTCGTTGTTTCTATGCACAAGTCCAGGTCTAATTTTAACCACCATCGTATTCACTGTCCCACTTCATTTGTTACCTGAATTGACACCATCTTCATTTTCAACACATGTATTAAAGCAGCAAGCCCGCGATTACTGGTATGGATTAACAACACTCTAAAGACAAATTTCTCCCAAAATTACTAATCTACATACGTTTCAATGCTTTCCATAAACAAAAGTCCTGGTATACGTTTAAAACCCCTCATACATTCATGTACCTCTCGGTCTCAGAATATTTTTAGGATTCATAGTAAATTTTAAAGGAGAACGAGGAGCCTTTTGTCATTTTCATGGATGTTGTTAAAAAAGAAATTGTTTTCCTTAAAAACCCCGAAAACCATCATTAATTTTTTTTCCTTTGTTCACATCGACACCAGAAGAAACAAATTACAGTACAGAACAAAAACGTCCTCCTTTGGTCTTATTACATAGTGTTAATTTCAAAAATGCTCATTTTCTGACGATTTTTGGAGAAGCAATGGTCACACAATCATCTAAGCTCTGTGTGCAACATGCCAAATATTAATGTTTTTTGGTGATGAATTCGATTGAGTGATGTTCACATCCTACACGAACGTAATGATCAAATTTCGTAGCATGTGAAAAATGCTTTGTCACGGTTGAAACATCTAATATAAATAGATGATCATGACTGACTGCATGACTGACTGACGCTAATGCTAACCATGTTCCAGAGAAGTTAGAAATCTGAAACTTGGTGCACATGAACCTTTTGGGATGCAGAGTTTAGAAAAAATCCGACTTTGGAGGAACATGCCCTGGTGGTGCACATTTTGGGGGGAGACGTATTTAAAGATATATATTGTGACGGATTAGGATGGCATCGAGAGGCTGTACTTGCCGACTCGGGTTCGGTGGTGTAGTGGTAGCACACCTGACCGACAATCAGGAGACCGGAGTTCAATTCCCAGACGTTCCGTGGCTTATTTTCTGCCTCCTACGCCTTCCAAGTGAAATAAAAAAGTTAGAAATGAAAGGTGGAACTTTGCAGACGTAAAAGTGACATGGTCTTATTGTGTATTCTGTTTTCATGGTGCATCCCCTCCGGACATAGATTTGGTTGCGTCGGCTTTTCATACCTGTTTTTTCACCAGCGGAAAGGACAAACGTATAAGTTGGAAACTTTGTGGGCATGTAGCTCTCTGAGGATTAAAAAAAAAGGTACTTCTCCGATAAAACGCCCCAAGGCACATATATTGCAAAAGGCGTATTTTCTCCAATTTTCCTGATCCAGCAAAAATGAGTGCGCTAGAAAGTTTAAACTTGGCAAAGGAACTGATGGATAGCTGAGTAAGGAAAAAATTCTACTTTTATTATACATAGAGAATCGTGAGTAGCTCACTGACTGGCATAAGTCGCTATTCGCATGCTGAGTTAAGGAAAATTTATACTTTGGTGATATATGACAGGGGCACACCTTTTCGGGGAACGTATTTTCAAATAGTTCTCATTACTTCAATCATACGGAGACACATATAAAACTAAAAATTGGCAAGAACGTGACTGCTGACGCGATGAACTCAAGAAAAATGTCCAATTTCCAAAATATTGGAATTTTTGGTGGGATATTTCTTGGGAACCAATCGTTTTCAAATAATTCTTTAATATACTAGCGAATCGGGCAGAAATTGAAAAGTCGCAGCAGGCGAATGCATAACGGACGTGATGTTGATTTTAAAAAAAATTAAACTTTAATTGTGCGTCTCCTCAGAGCACAGCTTTTGGATGGGTCGCTTTTCCAAATACATATTTTACCGCCATTAAAAAGGGAAACGTATCAGGCTGAAACAAGTTGGCATTGAGTTCCCTGAGTCTACATTTTAGAAGAAAAAATAATTCCGTCAAAACCCATCAGCGCGTCTTTTTTAAGTCCCATTTTTCTGAATTTTTTTTATCTAACGAAACAGAGACAGAAAATGTAAAATTCCCTTAGAAGTACCTATTTGATGGCTGAGTACAAGAAAAATCCTGCTTTTGAAATATGTCCCCTTAGCGTAGATTATAGGAGGGAAGTATTTCAAAATGTATTCAAAGAGGAACACATGAAAAGATTTAAAGTTAAGCACACTTGAAATAGTAGAAATAATGATTTTGATAAAAATGAAGACTATCGCCCCCATATGTGACGTATTTCAATGGGGACGCACTTTACGTTTTTGCCATTTCGCAAAGAATAAATAAATTAATCTTTATGCAACGTAATCGAGCGCCGAAGGCACGACCATAGCGATAAATATAATTTGCTGGTTCGACCTATTTAATTGAAGCGTATGAATTTATAGATTCGAATTTTTGGAGCAGTAGTATTGTAATAAGGATATTGCAATAAAGAAGTATTGTAATAAGGGATTCCAGTAGTGGTAAGAGTAGATATTGAGCACTGAATCTAATAAAATTGTTTGGTCAAGTGAAACATCTTGTTTTAGCATTGGAGCATGATGTTTAAAATTATTTAAAGCAGATATTATGTGATATAGGTTGAACCTTGTTTCAGGTTTGCAGAAAAATGGCTTCATCAGGTGACCTTTCTTGGATGGATGACATCCGGAAAAAACTGATTGACATTTTCAAAGGAAAAAAACATGTAGAAGCTCTCACACGAATTCTTTTCTATCTGGATCAAGAGGACGAGGCGTATAAAGATGATCCCAGAATTCCTCCGGTTTGGAAAACCTTAAGATCCACCCTATATTCGGAAAAGATTTTCAAGTCATATGCCGAACGTTTAGCCGAAGATACGAAGACGGCAGAGAAGGATGAAGCCTTTCGTAAGACTATGGCTTCTCTTTATTCCCAAATGATGGAAGCCTCTGATGAACCTTTGCCCGAAAATCATGCTCATGGTTTTGAACTGGCTCGAATTGCCAATGTCGATGTCGGAACGAAATCGGCCTTCATGGGCCTTGCCAGAGCTTGGTCCTTAATCCCAAGCAGCAGTCAAGCCGAAATCCTGGAGCTGATTCCGAAGATTGTGACAAATAAGCAGCTTGTCACTGCTGTGGATGATGTGGTCGGTCTGGTGAACAAAACTGGTGCCACTGTCGTCATGGTCGCTTTGGCAGCGATTCATTTGGGGTATGAAGCGATAAGGAATCTGTATCGCTGGTGGAAGGGCGAAATTTCGGGGAAACGATGTCTCAAGAATATTCTAGATGCCACCTTCACCATTGGAGCCGGAGCAGCAGGAGGAATAGGAGGAGCGGCTTTGGGATCGCTGGCCGGTCCAGTGGGAACCATAGCGGGTGGCATCATCGGCGGACTGCTGTCTTCTGCCGTAATGAATGTTCTGAGCGATCGATTGACGCAGACTTTGTTCGGCATCCCGAAGGATGAAGCCCTGGAAAATGCGTACAATTTCCTGGGGGTCAAAATGACAGCGTCCAATCATGAAATCAACTCTGCCTTCAGAACGCTCTGTCTGAAATATCATCCAGACAAACCTGGTGGATCAAAGGAAGACTTTCATATCCTCCAGCTTAACATGGGGGTCATCAAAGCAGCCAGGGGGGAATTGTATTAAAGATTTTGGTTCCATTGAAGTTCCATTGAAGATGAATTGGGATTATGATGAAGCAAATCCCTCAACAAAGCAACTTTCGTGACTTTCGAAGAAGATTCTGTGATAAGCAATTCCATAATATTCTGGCATTGCATCGAACATTAGTTTGCCGATAAAGGTGCAAATGACGTATGATATGAGAACTGGAAGGGAGACATAATTTTCAAGTGACGACAAACTCTTTCAGTTTCTCATGAAACTTGATGACACCGACGTGCCTTTAGCAGACTTGTATTTCTCCATTTCCGTTTCTGATTTTATTCCCGCATGTTTTCAATCCCTTTCTGTCATCATTTGCGTTTTCATTGTTTCATGCAGGTGTTCATGTTCATTTTCGTAGTTGTGACCTTTGTATGCGCTGGAGCTTGGGTCCAACTGTAGCATTTTACTACGATCATTGTGGTAACAGTAATTACTCATTCCCTCTGTCCTGTATAAATTTGATTTGGTTTCATTTGATTTCATTTCATCATCTAATTTTGAAGCAGCATGGAAACCTTTTTTCAAGGGTATTCCCATTCTTCCATACTCATATCCGTCCTCAAATTCTCCACAGGTCTCACTAACTTTTGGCTTAGGCCTCATCTATTGACACTTTTTAGGCCAGGGCTAGGTGAATCTTCTTAATGGCAAGCAAAATCTCACCCTCAGACTTAACTGGGGAATTGGGGTCGATATCGACGTCTTCAAATCACAGATGAGCGACTACACCGATTATGGACCTGCTATGACTTTGGTGTCATATTGCAGAACATCGACGGGACAAAAACTTTGAAGAAATAAATCGTCAATTTAACAATATATTTTTCTTCAACTCTTTTTTGAGACTGCTAATCGAAATACCTATCTAATATACTCATCGCCAAAAAAAAGTCACACCAAGAAGGAGTTGAGCAATCTTGATGAAATTTGGTAAAATTCACTCGTATTAATGGGCTTCTATTAGGATGCTGAGTCCAGAAAATAGCCAACTTTGGAGATATACAAGGTATATGCCCTGGTTGCAAAAGTTTTGGAGTTAAAAATTTATAAATAATATTTCTTGCACTAGTGAAATGTAGCGACATGGAAAGGTGAAACTTGGCATGACAAAGACAACTGACACACTGAGTTGGGAGAAAAATATCAAAGTTGAAATGAACCCCCTGGGGGCATGTTTTTATAGGGGTAATGTCCTATTAATTTATTTTTGCCATGGTGAATCCAGCAGAGACGGAGAGGTGAAACTTGATACACATGTATCAGACGTTATGTTGATTTCAGTAGAAGTGGAATATTGTGGTGTATCCCGTCAGGGCGCAGCTTTTGGATGTCTTGTCTTTCCAAATATATTTTTGCTCCAGTAAAAGCTCAAGAGTAAAAGATTGAACCTTCGTGGACATTGAGATCTCTGGGAACCAATTTTTTTTTTTTTTAATTTTCGGGAAATCCCCTCAGGGCACAAATTTCGAGAGAGGCTAATATTCTAAGATCTTTTTAATGTAACAAAACAGAGAGCAATAGAAAGTTGAAACTTGACTCTGAAGTACCAGTGGAATTACTAAGTGCAGAAAAAATCCTACTTTTGATGTGTATCTCCTCAAGGCAAATTATGGGTGGGAAGTATTTCAAGATGTATTTTCCTTTCTGACAAGAAGAGGCGCATAAATAAATCTGAAATTAGGAACACAGGAAATTATCGGAGTAATAATTTTCATAAATATCAAGGTGACGTCCTATGATTGCACACATTTCGACGGAGACATATATTACGTTTACGCCACTTCCAAAATGAAATTAAAAAAATTAATCACGTTTCTGGATAATGGAGCGTCGAAGCCCATGATCCATGAAATATTATTCATACCACTCTTATGCTAGGAAAAAATGCAATGAAAATGCAAATCTGAAGAGACTGAATTGGACTTCTGGAACAGATGGCTGCATAAGCTTTCCATGCATACTGATGTCAAATATGCTCAAGTGTGAAGAGTAGACAATTGTTCGCAATTGTTTGAATGATATCATTCAAATACATTAAGATATATGTACAGACTTCTGGTTTCAAAATACATTTTCAGAACATGTCATATCCGACACTCTCCTGTCCCATTCGACACCGTCACAAAATAGGCTTAATTTCTGTTTCTTGTACTGTAATCTTGGGGTTACTTACACTAATTCCAGACTTTCATTCAATCTAAAAAAACAAACAGGGAACTAAATTATTACGGTCTACTCAATAGCAAATATGTGAACATTACAGCAAGCGATTTTAGCTTGAGGGTTCACGAAATGTCACGCCTGATACTTTTCTTTGCACATAATAACACCTCTAACCAGTGGCGTAACTAGGGGGGCGCAAAGTGAGGCGGTCGCCAGGGGGGCGCCACAGTCCAGAGGGCGGCAAAATAGCGTTTCAAAACATTTTTTTTTATTTCAAAGAAGCAAAATTTCGGAAATTTTTTTCGTTTTGCCCATTTTGCCACCCACTGGCAAAATCCCCAATTTGACGATTTTGCGATTTTTTCCGGTTAGTCGCCCTCAGTTCAGAGGGCGGCAAACGTCATCTTTCAGCAAAATGAAGCTGATTAAGTCGTACCTGCGATCTACAATGTCTCAAGTAAGACTTGCTATCTTGTCAATCGAACATCACATTGCTTCTTCCATTGATTTCAGCAAAGTTATTAAAGATTTTGCAGCCAGTAAATCAAGAATGGCTGAATTTTGATTGCAGTCGTTTGTTTGTAAAGATTGATTTTGATTACATTATTTGTGCTGAGAAATCAGTCCTGAATAACAGAAATATTTAATGAATCTCATTCTCCAGGAAAACGTGTCTGCATGTGAAAATACCAATTAGCAAGGGGAGGAGCTGGAGTATGGGGGCGGCAGTAACAGTCACTCACCCCCGGGCGGCAAATTACTAAGTTACGCCAATGCCTCTAACAAAAGAGAGAGAGCAAGACTTGGGATTATGAAATTTCCAGTCACTATCTAAGGCAAATTGTTACAGTAATTATAATTTGATTCGTCATCCATAAAATAGTTAAATACATTTTGTATGCTAAACATATTACTCCGGATTTCACATCTGACACTGTGGACAGACCCATCAACGAAATCTGCACACATACTTGGATTTTTGTTTCAGCCGTTTTTAATATGAAATATACAGCAACAGAGCCAGTATACTATACGTTATAGGCGGATGAATAGCTCCAAGTTGCTTGCTGATGTCATGATGTTATCCTCAATCTGTCTTCCAACGGTCATCCTGGATATATAGACGATCGCAGCAAGGCCCTTCAGAAATTATGTAAAATTAGCAATCTGAAATAAAAAATGAAATATAAATAATTTGGCACATGGACGTTTCATTTCATCGGTGTTTTATCGCTTATATGTTTTCTCTCGATATTTTATTATGGAACCTCTGGCTTTCACTAAAAATTTCAGAGAGAACGTGAATAATTACACTTATATGGGGGCCTGTTTCGAGTTTCAGACATGATTTCAGTGAGAGCGAGTGACGTTTGGTCAATTTGGAGATTCTCTAATCATTTCTAATTACAGTTTGTGAAAGTATAAATAACCTATTTACCTGTTACTCCCTTATACAGCAGTTTCTTTCAATGAAAATCTGGTGTTGGATGGATATTTTAGCGATCTATAACTGAGATTTTTTCCCTGAAACTATTAAAGGGAGACAATGAATAACAAATGTTCAAAAGAAACTCAATTTTTATTTTTATTTTTAAATTATTTGGCCCGAAGACGTTCTTACAAAATTTTAATTTAAAAAACATAGATGGAGTATGCTGTGATCACGATTTTTTTATGCCTTGACCCATATTCTGAGAATAGAATATATTTTCACAGAAAGCAAAAACCATATTTGACTGTGAATATTTTGCTAAATAGTATATTCTTTCAGCAGAAAGGAGGCCATGAAACTTCAATAAGCCAATGCAAAAGCTACACAAGAGGAGCAGGAAGGCGTGCAATACAGAATTGAGAGGGGGATAGGGTTTAAAGTAAAATTTGAACTCATTTGTATTGTGAAACCTTTTAAAGAGGAACCTTTTGAAGTAAATATCAAGGGGGGTTAGACACAGAGACTACTACTACAAATAGTCCTATCCATAGAATCGGTTAACAAGGCGGAACATGCAAACTATCAGTGTTACATGAAAAACCAATGCAAAGCATTTTTCAAATGCGACACACTTTGATCATTTCATGGGTTCAGGATGTAAATATCACAATTGAATTCATCACATCAATAGGTGCAGTCGCATCTATTACCTTTCTTCAACCCCTTCCTGCAGAAAAATCCAACCTCCTTGTATTCCTCTCTGTAGAGAGCATCAACAGGAACGAAATTTGGCATACTTCTTCCCCTCTCACCAAAGAGTTGCTCCAGCAAATTTGAAGCTCCAGATCCCGGGGATTGTGGAAAACGCTGCATATCGTTTTTGGAGGATGAAAATTTCAATGTTTTTTTTTTCTCCCCCCCCCCTTATGAGTAGACACTCTTGAGGGGTTTTCGGAGGAAAGAGACCAATCATGTGAAAGACGTTGACTCGTAGATGACGAAAAGTGGCCTTTTTACTGTTTGTGATGATCCATTTCGCCATTTCAAAAAATGAAATTAGCTGTCGTTCAATCAGACCCGTCGCAGACAGTTTATAATCCCTGCTTGCTTTTTTTTCGATATTTGTCTGGATTTTTTTTGCAAAAAATTGCACAATGCACTAGAATAGGACTGAAACATAATCCGATCGTTATTTTTCAGGTTGACTAATTTTTTTCTGTATGTTTTGTCTCCCCTTAAGACATTGGCATCGGCAGCTTGAAACCGGCCGATGGTCGATGGCGCCAATATTCACTATCGACGCCATCGGCGTCGACACCGGCAGTTGATAGCAGTTGTAGCCGATACACCAGAAGAGACCTTAAAAAAACAATTAACCTCGCCACTATAACAGACACTTCACCAGGTCCTCGTGATGAAGTTAAACTAAATCATGTGAAACAAAAGGAAAGGAAACAGACACAGTTCAAATTCATTCAGTCTGGGAAAAAAGAAAAACATCCACCATGAAAAAAATTCCAACATGCTGCAACAGTGATTGTCATGAGGGCCAGCACATTCAAACCTTGAGAAGCAACATGCATCACACGTGTACGAGTATATGGCAATGCAAAAATATATTGAGAAAAACAAAGGAAAATTCAGGAATCACTTCAAGTGTACACACCTCCTCAACGTGAAAAAAGACACCGTTTTAGCGGCGAGGTGGACCTGCATAAGAAAGCTCAGAAAAATACTAACACGTCGTAAATGATTTCTTTTTCTCGGCTATGGAAGGCAATCAATCTACTTCAGAAATCAGTAGGACATTTTTGAAGCAAGGTGACACTTCAACAAAATTCCGCAGAATATGTTCATTTGACCTTCTTGGACTTTTCCTGAAATTCCTCTCTGCTTGCTTTGATGATCTCCATGTGCATTTTGAGGTCAATGAAGTCTTCATTCGTTCCACCAGGTCTATCCGGATGATATTGCAAACAGAGCTTGCGGTATTTCGTGTTGACTTCTTTATTGGACGCTGTCATTTTGACCCCGAGGAAATTGTACGCATTCTCCAAGGCTTCTTCCTTCGGGATGCTCAGCAAATATTGCGTGATTCGATCGATGCAAAAATTAGCCAACAACGAACCGGCCAATCCGCCGAGAATGCTACACACAAGTATTCCCACCGGGCCACCTAACGCTCCCAAAGCTGCTCCTGCAAATCCTCCTCCTATTCCGCCTCCAATATTAACAGCAGAATCTAAAATATTCTTGGTACAACGTCTCCAAGAAATTTCACCCTTAGCCAAACGACACAAATTCTTCCCAATATCCCACAAAAAAATACCTCCTGCAACAACGCCCATGACTATATTGCCACTGCCACCTCTGACAAGACCAGCCACCTCATCTGCAGCTGTGGCAAGCTGCCTGGGTGCAACAATCTCTGCAAGCGAAGAAGCAGCCTTGGCATAGTTCAGGGAATGCGATTTCTCTGCGACCTTGCGATCGGTAAGTCTATCCAGTTGAAATCCTTGAGCATGATTTTCGGGCAAGGGTTCTTCTGAGGGAATCATCATTTGGGAATAGAGAGAAGGCATGACCGTCCGAAAGTTTTCATCCTCCTTAGCCCTCTTTGCGTCTTCGGCCACGTGTTCGACAGATTTTTCGAAAACCCTGTCCGAAACCAATGCGGATTTTAAGAAATTCCAAACAGGGGGGATTCTTTGTTCGCTTTTATACATCTTCTCCTCCTGTTCCAGATAGAATAGAAGTATATCTGGACTTTTTATTTCTTTCTCCTCCAAAACTTCAACCAGCTTTTTCCGGACATTGTCCATCCAAGCAAGATCATCGGGTGAATCCATTTATCTGTGAAAACGAGAAAAAGGAGAGTTGACGTTGGGACTTCCACAGAGTTCGGAGAAGGGTGGGCAGAGGGCAGAACGTATACATATATCATTGGAAACTAATCAATTTCAATTCCACCTTACCCAGTTTAGTCTCTCCAGCATTTTATTCTGCATTTGGGATTAATAATATTTTTCATCATGTTATCATGGTTTCGTGGTTGTCTAAAAAATGGAATGATCAGGGTGCGCAGATGGACATAAAATTTGTTAATACTAATTATTCATACTCAAAATTACTTAGTTCTACAGATGAAACTAGAAAAGGAATTGAGATGAAAGCTGGTCTGTGGAGAAAAATTTCCTCTCTGAATGTCTTAGATCACGCTCTCGTGTCTTTAGGTTTCAGTATGAGTGCAAGGTGCGTTCCCAATACACGATGGCTTCAGATGAAATTCGGCTCACCTTGAGTGCTTAATTAAGGCATGAGGTCTCTCGATTATGGAATGAATCCGTTGCGGTTAACATAGGCTGGAGAGTGGAACGGCCAGAGATCCGATTCCGGGCATAGTCTCGATGTTCTTGGTTTCCTAAGCCAAAAATGGAAATGAGAAATTCAAAAGACGACAATTTGATGCTTCGCCGTGCTGGATATCGGACTGACAAGAAAGGGGAAATCAAAACCGTCAGGCGTGAATCATGCCCATTACAGACGACAAGCTTCTTGTTTTGGTTCTGTTTCACCTGCATCCACATGCATATACGTTGACCTAATTGCAGTTAATCATTTTGGAAATCTTTCATGTCAGATCAGAATAAAAGAGAACAATCCTCCATCTATACCGACTTTAGAACTCAAGTAAAGATATAGTATACTCAAGTGCGATGCAGAAATCCAAATTAGACTCTGCGATGGATGACAACAATACGAACAGACAAAAACTGCACAAGGAAAATTAGATCACTCTGGCTGGTCAGATGATACAAGTAACCCTAGGAGTAACCCTGATGTATCGATTGTTGCCAAATAAGATGACTTTCCATAGGGACATGAGATGCGCAGGCATCTGTTTCGGCACCGATTGAGAAATGCCATGGGAAGAGTCTACATCAATAACACGGCTAAGGTACTCCTTGTGAACCTGTCGCATTTGACTTTCTTTTCATATTTAATTTAGAGAACCTATATGTATTGAAGGACGTGATTTCAACTCTATTTGGACCTATCCTTGTAATTCTAATCCAGTTGCACCTACTTTATAAGGATGAAGGTTAAACTTCTCCAGACCTTGTTTCTCAGGAGTTTCAGAAACGGCAACCTTGCCTCACGATTCCAAAGAGTTTACCTTGGTTAAATCACACAGAGCAGCCTCCAGAAATGGAGAGAATCCAGCCGCACTCTCCGGTCCGCGTCGGCTCCGTCACTGCGATCGGCGGGGACTGAGTCACCGTCCGAGGGCGGGGCCGGTTATCTGACTCCGATGCGCAGACTCGCTGGAGACGGTGAGACCCGTCAGGTCGCAGCAATGAGATAGCTCCTTCTCTACAAAATCTCATTTTGGGAAAAAAGCAACTTTCCATGGAATTTCATCGCTTCAAAATCAATGAAAGCTCGGACTATTGGGGACCCATATCGTTCTTTTGAGAGGATTCAATCAAGAAAAGAACGTGTTTCAGACTTTTTTCATGTGAGCAGGCAATTTATGAAATTTCAATGCTTGGATTTTGATGGAAAAAGAAAAATCAAAATGCTTTCCCATGTGGCACAGCAACGCTGAATAGACGTTGAATATACGTATATTTATCGACCTGGAAACTTTGAATAAACGTCGAGAGTATACGTGGACTCGACATGGAAATAGGAATATCAACTACGTAGAATAAACGTTGCAGAGATGCCCTTGTAGAGATCCGCAGGTAACAAAATCAAACCAAAAAATTCTCAAACACAAGGGATTTATTCCATTACCCATTTTAGACAATCACACCTCATATTAATATTTCCAGAACGTCAGCACGAACCACAACCAAAGAAACCACATTATCCTCTAAGAGCAGGATTCATCAGAGGATCACTCATATTCTCTAAACATCAGTCACTATGAACGGCAAAACTAAGAAAACAAGGTTATTCAATTATGACATCCTGAAATTCAGAGATTAATATTCCTGATGGGGGAATATTGAATGTGATATGCACAATATAATAAAGTGTACAGCTGTTACACTTCTACGATATTATGACCATATTGAGATCATTAAACTGTCAAGGAATCCAGTGAGCCTTTCTGGATTACTTAAATAAATAATGAAGAGCTGCAAGGATTCACTTTTAACTTCACTTTGCCCATTCAGCTCTTCGGATTATAACTTTTGCACCTCAATATCAAGACGAGAAACTGAAGTTATCTAATGCTAGATGAGTCAGCCAATAATTCATATATACTGGAGTATCCATAAGTAAGTGCTGGTTCCTTTCTCTGATTGGTCCTACAATGAGACATGCAGGTCTACCCTTGGTGTCTCTACTGTGGGGACTTAGCCATAAAGTGGGCAGTTTCCGAAGGATTTCGCCTAATTCAGCACAGAATAGGCTAGTGCAACGAAATGGATTGTTAGGGACATCTAATATATATAGACGATCGTGACTGACTGACTGACTGACGCTAATTCTAACCATGTTCTAGAAAGGTTTGAAATCTGAATCTTGGTACATAACTACCTATTGGGATGCTGCGTGCAGAAATATTCAGATTTTGGAAGTAAATCCCCTTGGGGCACATATTTCAAAGGGAAATGTTTTCAAATAATTTATTTTTGCATCAGATGAACATAGAAAGCTGAAACTTGGCATGAATGTGAATACTGAGACAAGAAGTTAAAGAAAAATGTTTTGTCTCGATACATTCCCTGGGGGGAATTTTTCGAGGGTCGATGTTTAAAAAAAACTCTCTTCGCGAATTGGACAGAAATGGAAAGTAGAAACTTGGCATTAGTATAAGTGACATTATGTTATTGAGTTGAGGGAAAATTCAGCTATCAGGGTGCATCCCCTCCGGGCATAGCTTTTGGGTTTTCGGCTTTTCCAAACATGTTTCTTCACCAAGGCATACGTATAAGGGAAAACATAAACGTATAACGAAATGGGCAAACGTATGAGGTTGAAACTTTGTGGGCATGTAGTTCTCTGAGGATTGATTTCGGAAAAAGAAAAATGGTTCTTTTCAGGTTAAAACGCCTCAGGGCACATATATTGAAAAATACGTATTTTTTCGAATTTTCTGATCCAGCAAAACGGAGGGCGCAAGAAAGCTTAAAATTGGCAAAGGAGAACCTGATGTACTGTATAGCTGAGTAAATAAAAAATGAAGTTTCTCAAGTTTTATTTCTCAAGTTTTATTTTTACCTAGAACAACAGTCTCAATTACGATCATAAATTTCGTAATTTCATTCCTCTGCCATTGCTTGTGTTGGATCCTAACTGATTCAATATTGGAAAGAAAAACACTTTCCAATTATAAACCGAATGTGCTACATCTATGGAAACTTCTTAAATTTTACTTTTAAACGTTCTCTAATCTTGCCCAATGCCACCTACTTCGATTTTCCTGCGTCAAAAAGCATTTCGTTGAGTCAGCACGATGGCGGAAGTGTATCCATTTCGCCGGCCCCGAACGGAGATGGGAAAGCCATTGAATGACCATACCGAGATCAACGTATATTAACTCCACAAGTGGCAATCGATCATCCTCCGTACGACCGCTGGATGTGCTTCACAATTTCCGTGGCACCAAAAGGGGAATTCGCGTGAATGTTCGTGACTCGGTGATGTGCAAGGGAAAGAGCAGCTTTTTCCATGGATACTCGAAACTCGCGTCTCCAAAACATGCTCATCCGTTCAAATCCATACGGGGATATGAAACAGAAGAGTGAAGAAAATGTGAGATCCCGCGATGAGTAGTTCCCTCACCATAGGAGGCAAGTCGTTTTGATCGATACATTCGTCGAGAAACGTAACCCAGCAGAAGGAGGCTCCAGGCAGATCTCGAAAAATGAACGGAGCAGGGTGCCCAGACTGAAGGCGATTCTCTGTCGTTTGAGAACCAATGCTGTCGAACCTCATATTCCGCGTGGATAGTATCATTTCTCAAAAAATAAAGAAACGTAGAGTTCATGTCGACTTTCCCAGTGAAGTGTCGCGACATCTCTGATAAGGAGCACGAACTACAGGTAACAGATGTGTAGAACAGATCGCCATCCCATTCCGGAATGGGATAAACAATTAAATACTCTTCCACGTTTGTCGTCGGATGGGATTGAAGAAAGGTAACGGGCGCTGTCAAAGCCCATTGAAGCATTTAAAACCTTTCCATGGATTTGCATGGATTCCCCAGAATGTCTGGAAAATCGGGACGTGGGAATCAAGAGGATGCGTATTCATATCGCCTTTAAAATGGTGGAGTGCGGTAAGTACTATTCTACATCGTTCGTGAAGACGAAACGAAAGAGCTGCAACTCATACCTCGAGGGTAGTTAACAAACCGAAGAAGAACAGCCTTGGGACTCTCGTGAATGCCGCCTTTCCTTACTTCCACCCCTCAGGGTTTAATCAAATAGGAATATTATGCATAAGGCGGTACCGGCGAGTCGACATTGAAAAGCATTTTCTTCAATCTCATTGGAACTGATTTTTATCTTCAATCAAGTTAATCACGGTTCAGGATCGAATTCCAAGACGCGATTGAAGGTGTGGAATGAGATTCCGTCGTGGGACTTCTTGCAGGTCCAGCCGAAGGCCCACCCACCGACAGTGGCCCAAGTGGATGGGACCATCGCTGCGCAGTCGTGGTTGGGCAATCGGGTTGGAAAACCTGGGGCCCAGTTGTCGTATGTCAGTTGCGATCCGTCTTCAACCCAATTCCACTCGCCCGTGGCAGCGTTGCGGCGCAAACCAATCCAGAATTTTGTCGGGAAGGGTTCATACTTGTTGAGGAAGATGCGCATGACTTCTTCCCTCTTTCCTTGGTCTTGGATCTTGATCAAATTTCCACCTTTAACGCTACAAATGCTTATGGCCGTGTCAAACGTACTCCCAATGGGCACGATGTCGATTGGCGGGATGCCGTCATACTCGCAGATGAAAGGACGCCCTTCGTCACATGGGAAGTTCTTCCATTGATCGACGGTGAGCACGACCCAAGAGAGAGAATCCAGTATTGCACCCGCATCATTGAAATTGTGGTAATCTGAAAGAGTACCGTCGAGAAATTCGAAGTCGAATGGGTCACCCGGGAAATCCCTGCCCGTCCTAGCCCCGATGTAATTGAAGGACGTTTGCACTTGCGACGCGATGAATTCGTCCTCCTCTTGCGTATGGACGCTGGTGACATCCGCTCCCATTGCCTGGCATGCCTCCTGAGCATCGGATAGCTGGAATTCTTTTCGTTCGGTGTAGTCCGAGTAGTAGCAACTATCTTGGAACCGTTTCCATTCAACGTCGCATCCGTTGTCTATTCGGTAGGTAATGTTGAACCTGCGGTCCATTGTAGGCGAGGGGATATCATCGCTCACGAAGATGATAGTGATGCTTGGATCGGAGATTTCCAAAGTGGACGGAGCATTTTCCCCGCAGAAGGTAGCCCAGTCGAAATTTGAGATACTGACGTGCTCAGAGAGACAGTCATCGCTCTCGTCGAGGAAAAACTCCTCGAAAGTTAGGATGATCGGGTACTCCGTCGGGGGTTGGGGCTGAGGAGATATAGAACATGGTTGGTTTAACTCGAGCAAGTATCGTAAAAAAAAAAAACAGAAAAAGCTACAACTATTGCAAACGATGTTAGGATCTCTTCGTTCAGCAGAATGAGAAGCACCAGAAAAGGCTTTGTAGCACTCAAATTGGCAAAAATAGCGTCGAGAGAGTCGAGACGGGGGACAGGATGACACCTGAGAACACGAAACTCATGCAACAGAGATCCTCAAAATAATTTGATCACTGATGAGTCTCTCAGCAATCAAGCAATTCGTTTACTTGTCATTTCGTGAGGAGCTAGCTTTGACTACAACGTACGGGAGAAAAACTGGATCGTCCTTACGAGCAAATCAACAATAGAACAATAAATTGAAGTTGTATTGTATCAATCCGTGACGTTCGTTCAGTGAAGAATGAATAGCAAATTTTGTAAATGAGAATAAAAAATGCAAATCAAGTTTGCCTGAAACACGTTTGCGAAAAAATCGAGACCAGTATCAAATCCAAAGCACTAGCGACGAATACAGAAGTCCGGGGATGTGAAGAGCACAAGAATGAATTCAAGATATTCTCGAAGATGTGCTTCCATCGCGCATTTGAGAGAAACAGGGAGAACTAATCCCAGATCTTAAAAGGAAACGGAAAGTAATACCAAGATGGTCCAGGTGCATAAGGAATTATTTGGGTATTCTTTTGGGTAATCGGGGGATACGATGGAACCCGAGTCACCCGTCAGTGTCTCCCCGCACTGCTGCATCCCTTCTCCAAAAACACCCGTAAGGAAAGACCACAGAATCACTAAGGACTTCATGGTAGTGAAGGCTCCTGGCGTCGAAAATTTTCGACGTAGCTCTGAATCTCTCTCGTCTGGTATCGCATTGGCCAGCTGCTCTTTCTCCCAGGGCGTTATTGAGTGATAAGGTGAGACTTTACACCTCTGTTGGCCCATTTTGCTGTACTTGAGTCTACTGTGTACTGTCCAGGGTGGCTACAGGTATTTGACACGTCGAGAATTCAAATCTAATATATAGTACAGACCTTTGCATTATTTTTACCATAAAAATTATTTAAAAAACTATAGCTCTCTTTTTTAATATTTTAAGCCCGAGATGAAAAGGCTTTTGATATCAGGGACAGATATTTCTCTGTCACATAAAACGGAATAAGGGAAATCAATTGTTAATGTACGCAAAGGAAAAAATGAACCTTTGCTTTTATAAAAACCGCAGGAAATTTGACATATTGTCGGCTGAGACATGGGCAAAATAATTCGACATTAAGAAAGTTCAATCACACTTCAATGCAATTAGTTGCCAAAAGGTGGATCCACCGTTACTCGAGCATGCTAATGACCCGTGACTCTACGAGGCTTGTATGAAAAGTCATGCGTGTTCCGCAATAAAAATTTGCATATTGCGCGCACACGAAAAATTCCTACAAATTCTGAAAGCCCCGTCAAATAGGAACACAACGATATGCGGAATGTGTTCCAAACCCTCCCGAATCACCGGAAAGAAATTGTTACACAGAGGCATGTAAATCACATTTCCCGATTTCCAAGAAATTCTTTTTATTTTCTTAAAAAAAAAATCGGACATGTGAAAGCCGTCTCAATCGCCCTCCAAGTACTCGCCGTCGGCGGCCACACACTTTGACCATCTAGTCGGCCAGGACTCAACTATCGCTATCCGGAACGCGCTGACCGGAATCGACTTCAGCACCTGTTCGACGTTGCGCTTGATTTCCTCCACGCTGTCGAATCGCTTGCCTTTCAAATGTCTCTTGAGGAGGGTGAACAACCAGAAATCCGCAGGAGCCAGATCAGGAGAGTTGGACGCCTGGCGCCACACCTCGGTACCCATCTTCGCCAACCACTGCTTCACGACGTTTGCTGAATGTGCGGGGGCATTGTCGTGGTGGAGAATCCAGCCGTTGCCTCCCCAATTCTGCGTTTTGCCCACCCTCACTCTGTTCAAGCGAACCTTTTCTCTGAGACGGCGGAGCACGCCCAGGTAAACAGACTTGTTCACCGTCGCTCCCGATGGCAGAAATTCGNNNATTGAAATTGTGGTAATCTGAAAGAGTACCGTCGAGAAATTCGAAGTCGAATGGGTCACCCGGGAAATCCCTGCCCGTCCTAGCCCCGATGTAATTGAAGGACGTTTGCACTTGCGACGCGATGAATTCGTCCTCCTCTTGCGTATGGACGCTGGTGACATCCGCTCCCATTGCCTGGCATGCCTCCTGAGCATCGGATAGCTGGAATTCTTTTCGTTCGGTGTAGTCCGAGTAGTAGCAACTATCTTGGAACCGTTTCCATTCAACGTCGCATCCGTTGTCTATTCGGTAGGTAATGTTGAACCTGCGGTCCATTGTAGGCGAGGGGATATCATCGCTCACGAAGATGATAGTGATGCTTGGATCGGAGATTTCCAAAGTGGACGGAGCATTTTCCCCGCAGAAGGTAGCCCAGTCGAAATTTGAGATACTGACGTGCTCAGAGAGACAGTCATCGCTCTCGTCGAGGAAAAACTCCTCGAAAGTTAGGATGATCGGGTACTCCGTCGGGGGTTGGGGCTGAGGAGATATAGAACATGGTTGGTTTAACTCGAGCAAGTATCGTAAAAAAAAAAAACAGAAAAAGCTACAACTATTGCAAACGATGTTAGGATCTCTTCGTTCAGCAGAATGAGAAGCACCAGAAAAGGCTTTGTAGCACTCAAATTGGCAAAAATAGCGTCGAGAGAGTCGAGACGGGGGACAGGATGACACCTGAGAACACGAAACTCATGCAACAGAGATCCTCAAAATAATTTGATCACTGATGAGTCTCTCAGCAATCAAGCAATTCGTTTACTTGTCATTTCGTGAGGAGCTAGCTTTGACTACAACGTACGGGAGAAAAACTGGATCGTCCTTACGAGCAAATCAACAATAGAACAATAAATTGAAGTTGTATTGTATCAATCCGTGACGTTCGTTCAGTGAAGAATGAATAGCAAATTTTGTAAATGAGAATAAAAAATGCAAATCAAGTTTGCCTGAAACACGTTTGCGAAAAAATCGAGACCAGTATCAAATCCAAAGCACTAGCGACGAATACAGAAGTCCGGGGATGTGAAGAGCACAAGAATGAATTCAAGATATTCTCGAAGATGTGTTTTCCATCGCGCATTTGAGAGAAACAAGGAGAACTAATCGCAGATCTTAAAGGGAAACGGAAAGTAATACCAAGATGGTCCAGGTGCATGAGGAATTAATTGGGTATTCTTGGGGGCAATTGGGGGATACGATGGAACCCGAGTCACCCGTCAGTGTCTCCCCGCACTGCTGCATCCCTTCTCCAAAAACACCAGCAAGGAAAGACCACAGAATCACTAGGGACTTCATGGTAGTGAAGGCTCCTGGCGTCGAAAATTTTCGAAGTAGCTCTGAATCTCTCTCGTCTGGTATCGCATTGGCCAGCTGCTCTTTCTCCCAGGGCTTTATTGAGTGATAAGGTGAGACTTAACACCTCTGTTGGCCCATTTTGCTGTACTTGAGTCTACTGTGTACTGTCCAGGGTGGCTACAGGTATTTGACACGTCGAGAATTCAAATCTAATATATAGTACAGACCTTTGCATTATTTTTACCATAAAAATTATTTAAAAAACTATAGCTCTCTTTTTTAATATTTTAAGCCCGAGATGATATAGGAGGCTTTTGATATCAGGGACAGATATTTCTCTGTCACATAAAACGGAATAAGGGAAATCAATTGTTAATGTACGCAAAGGAAAAAATGAACCTTTGCTTTTATAAAAACCGCAGGAAATTTGACATATTGTCGGCTGAGACATGGGCAAAATAATTCGACATTAAGAAAGTTCAATCACACTTCAATGCAATTAGTTGCCAAAAGGTGGATCCACCGTTACTCGAGCATGCTAATGACCCGTGACTCTACGAGGCTTGTATGAAAAGTCATGCGTGTTCCGCAATAAAAATTTGCATATTGCGCGCACACGAAAAATTCCTACAAATTCTGAAAGCCCCGTCAAATAGGAACACAACGATATGCGGAATGTGTT
>CAJPEV010000504.1:0-95967 GCA_905338385.1 Darwinula stevensoni
GTGGTTCATCCCCCCTCATATCTGCAATACCGGCAGGTGCCGTGGAAGGATTTATTTATATATATATATATATATATATATATATATATGATAAAGGATATGATAAAGGCTGTCGTGTTACTGGTAGAAGTGAAGTACCTCCCTCGTATTTTCTTAATATTCGAGTGTTTCATTCGTGGTATTGGTAAATAGTTGTGATTTTGCCATCCTTCAAAAAATTGCAGACTATTTTAGTGCAATTTTTTCTGGAGTTGCTGCATTCCGAACCAACCAGGCAATTAATGAAATATTTTCCAGACAGCTTTCGGACTCCTCGTGAATGGAATACCTGTCACACTTTGATCTGTCACTGGATCAGTATCCTGTCTTTAAAATCTGGTTTGCAAAGGGATAAACGTACAGGCACCTTGGGGAAATCCAGTGCCTTGTGAAATGTAGCGTCAACATTGCGGTCAGTCTGTACCTTCGTGGTGACCGTATTCTATTTTTGTCAAGAGATGTGTCGTGGTTTTCGGGGAATTGACGGCAGCTCGTTACCCTTGCTTCGGAGGCGATCTCTAATGTGAATCGTCAGTTCTACACAAAAATAAGGGGGTGACATACTTTGTGGCGTAGTGAATGTAAATTGGCTTTTCTTTTTCCTGATAATATCACTCCGGCCATGGGGTATGTATCGATACCTGTCAAGATTGGTGTCAGGAAATTTAGTCGTGTTTGGAACAGCTGCATTGACCTATGACGATTTCTCGAGAAGCGAGATAGATGCATTGCAATAGTAATGTATACACCGCGAAGGACAGAGTTATTCCGCCTCCCTTCTGAGAAGTGCGGCACTATCTGAAGAGGGTTTAACACAGGCCGACTTATCAGGGCTGAGTGTTTAGGCTTGACAACTCAGCGTGTGTCAACGAACGACCTTAGAGACATTGCGAAATCAGTCTGGCAATTCAATTAGTGTCAACGCGTCTCTGTCAGCGGGAGAACTTAGGCTCCTACCAATCAATAGAATGGAGTCTACGATGCCACGACTGTTGCCAATGTGCCATGTTATGGCACGCACATCCGTAGCTCTAGAATATCATCTTTCAATTAATAATTAAGTGCTTGTTGAGATGTGGCTAAGGCAATTCACTATCTTGATAAGCTTGGGTCTTTTTCCCCTGGGGAATCGAGTCCCGAGAGAGAGAGAGCGCGCCAAGCCGACCGCCTCCCGTGGCGCCATTTTTGTCCCAATCTGCTTCGTAGCTTCCATTGCGTGATTCTCCTTTTTCCTGCTTCTTTTCGATTGCTCCATTGTCGCCGTCACCCAGGATCCGTCCTCTGGATATCACTCGGCAGTTCTTTTTATGCGTCGTTCAAGCTATTAGGTTGAAGATTTCGAAAAAAAAACGCAAAGACTTATTAGTCTTTGCGTTTTTTTTTCGAAATCTTCTCACGCTGCAGCGTCTTTTTGAAAATGTTTCGAAATGGTTCTGAGTTGTAGTCTAGATGTTATTGTATTTCTCAGTTATTTTTTCTATAACCTTTTTTGCTTTTATGTCTAAGATAATGGATCCAGAAAAGACCTATCACAGGCACTGTGTCAGATATGAGTTCGCCCAGGGACACTCAGCAGCGACAGCAGCCAGAAATATCTGTCAGGTGATAGGTGAGGGGGTTGTCTCTCCGCGTACGTGCATGTACTGGTTCGATCGGTTCCGCTCTGGCGACTACTCCGTGGAAGACGGACCGCGTTCCGGACGACCAGTCGAGTGCAATGTGGACGAGTTGCGTCGCCTGGTGGAATCCGACCCCCGTCAAACCACTCGCTGTTTGGCCTTCTCACTCGGGTGCACCCATGGAACAGTGGAGAGACAGCTGCACTCAATCGGCAAAGTGAACAAATATGGATCTTGGGTGCCACACCATCTCNCAACAGCAGCCGGAACCGGACGTCAAAGGCGAACTTCACCCGAAAAAGGTACTGCTTTCAGTTTGGTGGGACGTTCGCGGCGTGATCCACTACGAGCTCCTCCCAAACAATATGACAATCACTGCCAACTCCTACTGCCTTCAACTGGAAAGACTCAAGTCCGCTCTCGATCTCAGACGTCCAGGGCTCGACAAAGTCTACATGCTGCACGACAACGCACGACCACACACGGCAAAAGTGACACGTCAAAAGTTGATCGAGTTGGGATGGGAGCTGCTCCCCCATCCTCCGTATTCCCCTGACATAGCCCCTTCCGACTACCATCTCTTCCGTGCCCTGCAGCATCATTTGGATGGGAAGAGCTACGACGATCGACAGGCACTCGAGACTGACCTCCGCGAGTTCTTCGAATCGAAGCCTGCCCGCTTCTACAGGGATGGGATCCACGCGCTGCCTATGAGATGGAGACAGATTGTGGATGGTGATGGGGCATTTATTGTTGACTGAAGGTATCTCAGAATTAATGAAAATAAAAATAATCTTGATCGAGAAAAAACGCAAAGACTTATTAGCCAACCTAATAGTAAGAACCTAAACGCGGCATTAAAAAAATAGCATAAAGTAAGCGTCATAGTCCAAGTAAGTCTCAATATTAAGAAGTAGTAATGCAAGTCCACCTTATTCTAGATCCGTCGCTGGCGAAATTGAGAGAAATCAAGCGGAAAGACGGGAGAAAGAGACGAAGCCCGGAGTTGACGCCTCCCAAGGTCAGTATCAAGTCGTAACCCAGTTGAAAACCCGGAGAGTAGATAATCGTTTATCATAGAGCTTTTAGTGTAAGGGGGCACCTGTAGCATGATGTGCCAGGATCGTCAAGTGGTCGTCTAGTGTTTCAAGCATCGTATATTGTATTGGTTTGCGCCCTGGTATGCAGTTAGGAAAGGGTCGGTTCAGGAGATTTTACGTTGGGAATGGTGCATCGTTGGAATAAATCAAGAGCTAGCTTTTCACAGACGTGCTCGCTTTTATCTCGTTGTGGCGATGAACTTGAATGTAGTATTTCATTGGGAAATTACTGAAATCAGTCAAGTTAATTGCCACCCCAACAACATATCTAGATAAAACAACAAATCTAGAGCGTCAGGCCTTGACACTGTCGGGCTTTTGCAACAATTTTCCGAAACGCACACAAGCCCTTCTCTTTCCCTCTGAAGCTGGAAACCCGGGTGGGGAACATTTAGCATTCATTCAAAACCCAATAAAAATTAGTATTCTCAGATTTCCTGTCAAATTTCATGCCTTAAACAATTACGCGTCCAAGATATTTTGACCTTTCAGGTTCCCGGAGATGGAAGCTGGGAAAGTTTGAAACCGAGGGATAGTAAATATTTAAAAAAAGATTCTGGAAGCGTCATAGACTTCAATCGATTTCCTTTCCTTGATTTTTTCACGATGAGTTAAGGTATGATAGCTTGGCATATTTGCTCTAGGTTTGGCTTATGGTTGCGTTGTAAGGACCAATAACAGGTCATGCTTTTTTCTAATGAATTTCAGACCTTCCAATCTGACGAGGAGGCTCCCATACCCTCTACCCCTCCCTTTTCCCCACCCAACCAAATTTTTAATGAAGTTAATATGAATTATGCAGTTACGCTCTCTGGGTTAACAAGGTCAACCTCCTATCGGAAAACTTCCTTGCGTGCCTGCTTCGATCGTAAAAGATGGCATGCTTATGCTCTGCCGTTTTCCCTTTCTCCTTAGCTTCGATTTTGGTTATGTCGTGCCTGGGTTGCTACAAGCTTGCTCAGCGGTTGAACCCCTTTTGTATCCTCTTTCATTCGGCATGCAATAGATGAGGTTTCCTGCCGATGTCTCAGCAGGGCGATGGATATGAAGCGAATGAATTGAAAATCTCTTCACGTTCTCGATTCCCCCTTTTCAGAGTATCGGGGTAGAGGTTCTTCTTTCCAGTCCTCTCACATTTTATAAAATTACTTGGAGCAGCTGCCGTATTTACTTTTCAAAGATTCAATGAGAGATCAGAATCCTCAAATAATTTATTATTATTATATTGTTGGTTTTAGGCATTGATTTCTTTGTACTGATGGAGAAGTACGGAACAAGACATTGAAACTATACATATTTAAGCTGAAATAATATTAATTGGCTGTATGAACCTTGTAAGTTCAACCAAGACTGACATGATTTCCTAATAACTTCTATTGGGGCTTTAAACCGGACTAATGTGATTTATGTGGTAAAATCATGTCTCCTAATTGCAGCCTTCCTCGCGTATCTGTTGTGTTTAAACTGTTTACGTACTCGCAATCATGCTGTAGATTTGTATGATGGAATTATATCGCTATATTCATATATTCAAAATCTTAATGACGTCTTCGCGGTTACAGCTCATTGTGAAAGGCGACTTTTGGGCTTTTGACCATGTCTCTGACCCCGTTTTTGTTGCTTTTTTTTCTGCTCGGTGCTGACGCGATAGATATACACTTTTTTTTATTATTTTGTTGCGATCGAAGATTAGGATGAGTTATGTCGAGAACAACCGATTCAATAATTGGCTTGGTTTACACACGCACGTAAATACGTCGATAATCCTTATTGATATTTTTTCGTAGCACCTGTCCATACCAGAAGAAGGGCTACATCTTTCTTCTTGTACTCTAATTCAAAACAGGATAGTGGAATCAGCATGAGGAAGGATTGAGATAAATTAGGTATCTAGCATTCAGAAGGCTCCTTTTCACACGTTTGTGCACATCTCATCGTGATGCTCTTCACAGATAAAGAGGGAACTAATCTCGTTAAGAACCTATTCATATATCCAGCAGCTGGAGTGAAAATGACGGATGCACTTCTGTCAATTACGGACGGATTCCTGACCCCCGAGTTAATCAGGTTCTTTCTCCCCCCCCCCCCCCCCTTTCCTCC
Source organism: Darwinula stevensoni (assembly GCA_905338385.1). NCBI lineage: Eukaryota > Metazoa > Arthropoda > Ostracoda > Podocopida > Darwinulidae > Darwinula > Darwinula stevensoni. The sequence continues at coordinate 4,859 of CAJPEV010000504.1, forward strand.
TCATCAATGAATTTCTTGTTAGCAGTTCCAAAATGTATTTTTCGATTAACGACTTCCAACAACCAACTAGGCGTGCGTCAAATCTCAACCAAAACCCGCTGCCACGATCGACGGACGAAGGGCATGTTGGCTTGGCGAGGCCTAAGACACATTGGATTTTTCACCCGTTTTCCCTGCTCATTCTGTCTTCATGTAAGGACTCTGCTTTTGCGAGGACGAGCTGGCAAGGTGCTGAGTTGGTTTTTAAAAATTGTCTTCATCCAATTGATTTTTCTTCGGGCTTTTTACTAAAATAAATTGAAAATGTGCCACTCTCGACACGTTAACTGCCACATGGAAAACTGGCATGTTATACGCATTTGTATTCGCTAGGCCATGCAACCTGCTGGCGTCCCGTGTGCACATGCGCGGAATGGAAGACGGCCTCACCGATAAGAAAGGCAAAATAGGTTTTGGCGATTTTCTTTGTTCAGGAGGATCAGATGGTCATCTGTCCTTTGCACCAACTATCCAAACCCCAATCTCGTACCACCTATGACGATATGACAGTACACTTGAAGCTCGCTGTCGGACTGGGTTTTTGCTCAGCTTCGTTTCTCGATGCGTTCAGCTTGAATAGCTTCCACCTCGGCAGGAATCAAAGCCTTAAGACCGATGCCGACCTTGTGCGCTTTCATGATATACCCCATGTTCCCCTCTCGAATTTCATGACTGAAGTACCACAGATGGCTTTCTCATCCGAGTTCCCACAGTTACATTAGGAGCTTCCTCATTTGCTCGTTGGCATGGGGTGAAATGTTTGTTCTGCATTTCGATATACAGGGTGATCGTTTTAAGTGAGAAACCTTGAAACCATTAATAACTTTGGGTGGGAAAGAGCTGGGAGCATGAAAATTGGTAGTAACGTACTTCGTTGTCTGGAAAAACGTACTGAGTATTGGATTATGGTGAGTAATAACCGGGCGCAAGATTGCGGGACCCATCTTTTTCACAGACACCATAACCTCTCAACGGTACATTGATATAGTCCATGAATTTCTTGGACACGTGACTGAAGAGGAGATTGCCAGAGTATGGTGGCAGCAAGATGATGCAACAAGTCACACGTCGAGGCAGAGTATGGCCGGCCTTTCCCCCTTGTTTGGGGAGCGCATCATTTCGAAAGGATTGTGGCCCCCACGCTCACCGGATCTGTCGCCTTTGGATTTCTTCCTATGGGGCTATGTTAAGGACAATGCCGACAACAATATTCCACGCACTTTGGATGAATTGAAAAACATCTCGTAACTCATTGCCGACATCCCACCCATCACATCACAGGCAGTGTCTTCCAGCATGCTCAGACATGCACAACTGTGCATCCAAAATGGCGATGGTTAATTTCAACACCTATTGTAATAAACCAATACTCGATTTGTCTTTCCAGACAACAAAGTACGTTACTACCAATTTTCATAATCCCAGCTTTACATCATCATCATCAAGTCATCAAGCCTCAGATTGGTTTGTCGCAGCTCTCCATTCCTCTCTCCGCTCTGCCTTTCATTTATTTGTAGTTGTTGCAACCCACATCTTGTATGGTCTGTCGTGTATACCCTAGTCTAGGTCTTCCTCTATAATTTTTTCCCTCTATCATCCCCTCAATTATGGTCTTCAGCATCCCTTCGTGTCTCAACGTGTGTTCTATCAATCGGCCTCTTCTTTGTACTATACTTTTCCATATCCTTCTCTTTTCGTGTGCTCTTCCGAGTACCTCCTCATTTGTTATTCTGTCCACCCAGGGAATCTTCAGCATCCTTCTGTAGCACCACATTTCCATCGCCTCCAATCTCCTCTTCTCCGTAGTCGCAATCGTAGTCGCAAGCCCGTAGTCCCAGCTTTCCAACCAAAAGTTATTAACGATCTGGGTTCTCACTTAAAATGATCACCCTGTAGTTACAGCCAGTCCTTTTGTGATGGAAAATCATACCTCCCCACCCAGGGACGATGGGCACCAACATGATCGTGAAAAAGGACAACTGATGGAATATGGGTTCTGATGGATCACGAGAATAATGGGTATGATGGCAATATTCAACTTGGATATGTACTGTGATAGTGATGGAGAGCAGAATGAACTGGGAAGATGAAAAGGATTGCTAAAAAGCATAGTGGGCTTGGGGCGGCTGCCGTTGAAAACCTGCTGGTGATCTCACAGTTAACTGATCTACTCATAGGCAACTTTTTCCCAGAAATTTACAAAGGCCTTCATGCCACAGGGACAGGTTGTGGAAAAACGTTCGTGCAAGTTAGTTATTGGTAGATCCGCATTAGAAGCAAGAAATGGTGCATCGTCTTCAGACGGAGCCGATGATACTTAGGAATAAATGAGGAAGTCATGCGATAACAGGCGCAGGATGCTCAAAGCCCATGAAAACGCCCTGATACGGGAACCCCATCTTACCCTCCTTTCCCCCCATTTAAGCATCAACCCCCAGTAAGCTTATCTAAGACCAAGTAACATCTGACCCCCCTCCCTCCTGCCTTTGACTCAAGAATTGGATCAATGCTGCTCCCGCAAAACAAAGTAGGTACAACGAATAGACTAGCAGTACCAGCAGTGGTTATTAGGATCAGTCCGATTCATCGGATGGAATAATTGGTTCGTGTCGCGCGGGAAACTTAACTTTGATGCATCCAATGTGTGTGTGTTGGGGGGGGGGGGGACTGGAACAAAACGCAAATAAGATTGTGATGTGTTTGAGATGTTGACTGTTTTTCAACTTGGACATAAATGGAATAAAATTAGAGACTGATTATTAATTTTTAATTCTCATTACGTTGATACTCAGTGTGCCCAGTTCCCTCCATGGAAGTTGCCATTCCGATCGGACAAGATTTAATTGGAATAAACATTATAGCTATACTCCTTCATTCTTGGATATACAGGGTGTCCATAAATTATCTGAACAATTCTGTGACTTCACTGTTTCGAAACTACAAAAGCGAGAACATTCGAACTTGGCACACTTGTTGGAAATATGATCAAGCATTTCCACACAGTTTCAGAAATTTTCGATGTGGCTTCCGCCAGTCACCCGGCTAATGTCAAATTGGTACTCCGATCTCGCTCCTAATTCGTAGAGCATGGCTGGCGTGACCATCGCGATAGCTGCCTCTGTTCCGTTCCTCTGCCTTTCAAGTGTTTTTGGCAGGGGTGGGACGTACACGTGGCCTTTCATCCACCCCACAGGAAAAAATCCAGTGGGGTCAGGTCAGGAGACTTTGATGGCCAAGGGATGGGAGCACCTCTACCGATCCACTTCCTGGGAAAATTTTCGTTTAAAAAGCGATGTCACAGAGTTAAGGGAATGTGGGGATGCGCCGTCATGTTAAAAGAAAACACTGTTTACAAGGTTGTCTTGCTGAAGCTGGGGCAAGAGAAAAAAGGAAAGTCTGAAATTTATTGTGCCACTCGTAAATGGAGGTCCTCAAGGGAGGATTTTTGTCCAACTCAGTTTTTAACTTCCTCTGCATTGCTTTTGCACTTTTTTTCATTAAACCACAGAACGCAAAGAGCTCTTCGTTGGGCGGAAACCAGTTTTAAAAAACAAACGATGCCCGTGCAACTTAGAGTGTTCAGGACTACCAACATACCAATAAAAACGTAATCATATCTCTAATAAAAGTGCCATGTTTGAATGTTCTCACTGTTGGTTTAGAAACGGTGGCGTCACAAAATTGTTCAGATAGTTTATGGACACCCCGTACAGTATAGCACCACCAAAACTTGAACAGTTTTCAGAAGTTCTGTATTTCTGGACGTTAACGGCGAAAGTTAAGATAAGTTATGAGAATACTTGGCATTGCGAGCCCTTCACCTGCGTAACCTTTTTGAACACGGCAGTGAAGAGTACAGAAGGTCCTGGGACTCTCACATGGGTCAGGACGAGAACAGAAATGAAAGCAAGTTCGGAAACGCGATTGGGATGGGAAGATAAACAGATTACCTGGAATTCCTCTGTAATGGGAACGGAGGTGAACCCAAGATAGAGCGGGGCGCGTGATTCCCGCGGAGGAGAGGAACCCCACTTGGGGCAATTTCGGGGACGCGCAGGAAAGCTTATTGCGTTGTCCTTTTTTTCGCAGTTAATTTCTGAAACGGTCCACGATTTCATGTCAACGTCTAAAACCCGATCGTGGCAATACGGTATCCCAGTCCAATGTTCAGAATGGCACTGCACGGTGCGGTTTGTGACACTGATCATGCAAGATATTTCGTCAACTCATTGACTGCCATTTTCAACCATGGATTGGTGGCTCTCCAAAGTGCCTATGGGTCTCGACCCACTCTTAAGTCGATGTGGGGTTTTGGTTGAGTCTCCTAGGGCTCAAGGTGCAGGAAACAAATGCTTGGTTTTCCCCATACTAGATGTCTTCCCACCTGTATTATTTTTATTAGCCAACAAACTTCCTTGTAGCTTGCGGAGGCTTGATTGAGTAAACGTGAGTCGCTCATTCAAAAAGGTTAGGAACCGCTACCCGAAATGGCAACATAATTATAGTGCATGCGATATTGCCAACATGGCGCATCTAATTGAGAAGACAGAGAGAGAAGACTAAAGAGAAGACAGAGTGTTTCGGTGGATCTACTATAGAGAGCCAGCCCTCTGAAGCAATAATGAATAAATATATTCGTTATCGTACCATCATATGATTGTTTATTCAGAGGGTGACTCTTCACGATGGAGCCACCAAAACAATCTGACTACTTCTTTATTATACACTCTGCCTTCTCCCCATTAGACGCCATGTTGGCAATATCACATGCACTTTAATTGTACCGTCATGTATTCAATCATTTTGTTAGGGGTTATCGTTGGATGACGGAAGTGGGAGTCAGTTATTGACAGGACTCATAGTCCCTATGAGTGGTTTCTTTTTGGAAAGGAGGTCCACTAAAAATGACTCTAGCCCCCTACCTTTTTCCAGATCAAGGCCTCTTTACAGTACTGCGAACGGGGAACTGAAGAGGGAAAGAGGGAGTTCGTCTGACGTGCCACATTTTTTGTCACCTTGCCAGGTCCTTGGGTTCATCGAATTCCATCGAAGCTTGCTGCACCAGGAGGAACGTTCAGGGAATTCCCGACCTAGTTTTATAGGAACATCTGAATTCTTGCCAGTTCCAATTAAATGCTACTCGTTAGAATATCAATCCTAGGATTCAGTACGCCAATTCATCGATTTGCTGCGTCTAGCACGTATGAGAGGGATCCCTGCCTTTATTACTGTATTTTTATCAGAATAGGATGCGGAAAGGTCACTTGGCAGTGAATCTTCAGATAAGCGCTCACGGCCATCTCTTGAGGCCCTCTACCCACATAAGATTCGGATATAGGAAGATGCTTCCTCCCGTGTTCATCTCCTTATGAATTTCTGTTAACGATTGGTTTTAGCGTATGAGAATCTTAAAGAACCCTACTCTAACCTCATTATCTCGAATGGGTATGTTTGAGCAACACAGATTCTTGGCAACATTCCATCAGAATAGAGTTGGCAAATTATAACAGTAGACAAATCTGTGGCACGAACGACCTTGCGGGCGTACACAAGTAATGTCTTGCACTTAGTCCTGGTAATTTTTGCACTACCTTCAAAGTCCGACTGAAGTTGAACGAGGCATGATGTAAACCACTAACGGCATTGGTGTCAGATATGGGTGTAGGGGCTTGATGGTGAAGTAGTCCACGAGTCGGCAACCACATATTCATGAGTTCCATCGCACTCTTGAGTCCTTTCTGTGGAAGTCGCAGAGCGTCCTCCAGATAAGGATAGGTCGCTTGCGTTCCAGGATTTGCCCTTTACAAAGAATTGTATCTTTAATTGTGGGTTTTCCCCGGGGTCACATGAGGATTGCATCGTCAGGCATTCGACCGTCCGTTCCCCGGCTTCTTAGAATACCCCATAGACTGCGGGGAAGCCCAAATCATTGTGGTAGTTCATCGGCGAAATCGCCCATCGTAGCTCATCTCTGACGTGCTAGCCTTCCAATTCGAAGCTGACCTGAAGACAGACCTCCGTACTGAAAGGATTAATCCAGTTACGGCACACATGCTGTAAAATCTATGCAGTGACTCAATGCAAAATCTTTCCTTGCAAGTGGGCGGTGTCGCGAGTGCGGGAGCAGGAAAACTCCATGTCTCACTCCTGCAATGAATTTTTTTTTCGATTTTTGCCAATGAGTTCAGATTTATTTATAAAACATCATCTACAAATGTAAAGTATTTTAACTAAACCTCTCTAAATATATGGAAAAAAAAATTATGAAAAGGAAGAGAAGGAACAAAGCACTCAAAATCTATTCATGTGTTCCCTTTTGCATTCTTCAAACCTTTTATTTGTAAATGATCTGACACTTTATTCCTGAAAGAGTTTCCGATGCCCGATGTCAACTGCAGATTGAGTGAATCCTTGTGTGGGATAAAAAAAAAGGTGCAAGTTGCTGCTTCCCTTAGAAAGCAAAAGAAACCCCACTGCGCATAACAGGCAAAGAATTCGGGTCTCTTATTTAAAATAAAGTTCGTTAGGAGAGAAACGCAACTGCTTGTAAAAAAAATATATATATATGTCCGAAAGGCCTACACGAAACGTTTGGTTTTGGCCTGGGGATTGTTGTCAGTTGTTATGATCTATAACTTTTTGATGGCCCTCGCCTTAGGATTAGGGGGTGGATTTATGTGTAGGGTCATATCTGTCGTGCCATGTTGTATATGCATCCACGCATGATGGATGGAATCGTGGCACCCGTGGGAGGAATCGAAATGGTCAAATCATATAGCTTGCACTCCATCATTGAGATCATGGAGTGAGATATTTGTTTATACTTTGGCCATATCCTTGGGTATTCACTCATGTTTCCCATAGCAGTTCATCCACGTCATGATTTCCCTTTGTTTCGATTTTTTAATTTTAATCTTAATGAAATTCTTATATTACTTTTTGTATCTTCCTTTTTACAACGGATTGAACGGCTGCACAAATAACCCGTTAAAATGTCAAACATTGTGATGACATTGCTTATTTTCACTTGGTGCTGTCGTGGTAGAACAAATTATAGGACCTATAATAATAGACGTATTAGGCCATATATTCGATTACATTTGGCTCCCTTTTGATCATATAACAAGGTGTATGGTCGCATTCGGGTAATATTTGAGTAATAAAATCCCACCTTATGCTCTTTTTTCATCTGCAAAGTATACATATGGAGAAGTCGCGCGAACGGGAGGGAAGGAGCCACAGCAACCAATGCAAGAGATAACGATATTTCAATATAAGGTGAGTTATTACCCTAAGAATTCTCTTAGTCTTTAAATTCACTGCGAACATTCGTTTTGACTTCTACAGTCTTTGTATATAATAAAATTGCAAAATTCATGAATCCCATGAAAAAACCATGTCAGTCTTCGAAGAATGTAGCCCTCTCTCACCATCCCTCTCACGGACGGAAAAAGCTTTTCTTGCCTTCCAAGCATTTCTCCATAATTCTGCGAGTTTTGTAGACATCTATCGGCTATGCGCCATTCCCGTGAGAAACATGACTATGATCCGTATCATAGCCATGTCCTTTTCCCGTAATGGCAGCACGAAACATTTACGCATTTGGGACAAGTATCACTGCCAGAGTGGCCATTCTAGGCATCCCCAATCGACATTACTATCGATCGAAAGTGAGATGAAACCGCGCCTTGGATTGGAAACTGGAATGAGTCTATGACCTTTTTAAGGATCTCCACACACCGGAAGCCGAGGCAGCTTGATGAGATGCAGCACAGCAGAAATTTTACTCTCATGTTTCTCTTGGGAACTTCCCTGCATTATTGTAGATGCATAACGAACTAAATGGGACTGCGATGCTTCCGTTCCCATAGACCCTACATTGTGACAGAGCGAGGCATAGATGTATTATGCATTGGGCTCCCCCTCGGCTGTTGACAGAGGGGATTGGGATGATGTTTTTTCATGTCAAGCAATTCCTAAACAAGGCATGCATTAGGATTGTACCGATGCATCGGAATCCAAAGGAATCGGCCTCGTATCATATGCACCATCGACCATCGGCAGGTTTTCACACTGTCGATGCCTCCGATGCAAAAGAGCGGAGCAAAACATGTGCACGTGACTGGCCCGGCGCCAGGCTCTCCATCTCTTTTTTTTTTTTTTAAACCGCAGGTGTTCCTGGCTTCTCCCGCGCAAAAATCGAAATATTACATGGCATGACCCAATCCCACTCTGTGGCTGTGACCTGATACGAATGTTGACGTCGAACATCCCTCTGAACTTCCCGTCTCTCTTTCGATAAAACTAGGCATAGAGCGAAGGATTTCCGTTTATGGACGCGATTTAAGATTTCGCACCCTGGCGAAAATCAAGATTTTACAGCTTTTCTTTGTCGCAGCGACTGTGTCTAATAAAGACATTGGGCATTCCGCTGCGCTTACGTGTCTTTTCCAAGGAAACGAGCTGTGCTTCCCCCTTTGCCATGGATACGAAACGAAGAGGCAGTGTCCTAAATCACCTATGAGCTTGCGTGGAGGGTTGAAAACAGCACATACTTTTGGATAATGCATTCGGTTTTCCCCCTCCTCTCTATTTGCCACTATCGGAATCGGAAGATATATATGTGTGATGATGACCGGCCAACAGTACACGTCAAGTTTGTACACACACAAATGTGATCCTTCTGTTGCTCAACAGACAAGATTCGAGATGGTCAATAAAGTCTATTGACGGATGTACGACATTCTAGAGAAAAATAACTTTGCATCATAACTCAGTGAAAGTTTGGGAGCCGTATTAATGCACCATGGGCAGCACATTATGCAAAGAAGAAACGCATGCTTCATAGAGGGCGTTGCTGGCGTGACCTCATGTATTCATGGTAAGAAATGCTCAGCAAATTTTTGGTTTGGGGTTATCTGAATTCATGGATGTCTCTCAGCAGTCTGAATTCATTACGAGTACTGAAGAACGCCATTCGCTGAGGAATGAAGCCCATTCACTGCGACATGTTGAGGGCCGCAGTCTGTGATGTCGGGCGCGGAGTGGGAGCAGTTGTGGAAACTGATGGGAGCCGTATTGAGCATTTCTTACCATTGAATAAATTATGTCGCGCTAGCAGCGTCTCTTTCCTACTTTGCATAACGTTCTCCCCGTGGTGCACCAATACGACTCCTGAACTTTCCCTGAGCTGTGGTGCATAGTTTTTGCTCTAGTATGTCGCACATCCGGCAACCGACCTTATAATAACCTGGTATGCGAATCGATGACCATTGATAGGACAGCTACAGCCTACTGGGAAGTTTCTACCTCACTGACCCGTGCCACACTGTTTTTGGTGTGCGCGACGCGTTCGGTTTGTGGAGTGTGTGAAGATTCTCATATTGCGATGGGTCGTTATAAGAAAGTAGTTGAGGAGGAGGAGAATGCTCTCGCGTCATGGTTGCACAACTCAAGCGGCATGCTATTGGCCAGAGAGAAGACCTCTTTCACTTCTATCACTCATTTTTTTTAGATCGTTTATGGGGGGGGGGGAAAGAGTGTGAGTGCGTGAGTGAAAGTGTGTGTGTGTGTGTGTGTGTGTGTGTGTGTGTGTGTGTGTGTGCGTGTGTGTGTGTGNTGATTTACAGAAGGACTATGAATAGGCCTGTCTCACGATTGTTACTAGAATGAGGTCGATAATTACATATGATTGGGTCCTCGATGGCTGAGAGGTGTGTACGCGTGTGTGTGTGTGTGTGTGTGTGTGCGTCCACCACGTTTCTATTTTCTGTTTATTAGACAACGTCATTTTCATGCTACTTGATCGCCGCATCTACGGATTTGGCTGAGACAGTTTTATTTATTCAGTTTTTACTCTCCTGTGAAGCAATTATTCATCGCAGGAGACTTTCGTTTCCAGGAAACATCACGGAACGCTTTTCTGTGTCCATGGTGATTATCATGATAACTGCTTCTTATCTGAAACTGTGTCATTTCGTGTCGCAATCTTATGCGCAAGACCGGCCTTAGGCATGGGCTGTATGGGTAAACGCCTATGGGCGCCAAAGCGAAGGGAAAGGGGCGCCAGTAACCACTGCAAGTGTCTCATGAAGCTATTTGTCTTTGTTGAAAGATCAGTGACCTTTGATCCCGTTTTCATATGAACTGCCTGAACTTCATGTTTTCATAAGTATCAATGAGCACGACTTTGTTCATATGATGCAACGCTATAATTGCAATTCCATGACCATCACGTTGAGGCGTGGGTAAGGAAAGGAGGCGCTCCAGGGAATGAGTCTGCCCAAGGCCGACCCTGCTTTTGCGCGAAGGAATTTGAATGTGGAATGTAACATGGGTCAGGGTTTGGAAGAATAGGTATCAAATGAAGTCAGACCACGTTAAATCGACGCATCCGTAAACTGTGACTTCCTCCTATTTGAGTTACATTTGTGTAATTGTGTAAACTCTGTACGATTGAGAAACTGAAGCCTCCACAATAAAAAAAAAATCCGCGGTCACTTGCCTCTGGAGGCAAGGGGTCATGAAAATATTGCCTGGCAACACCCTTATTTGTACCTCTTTTTGTAACTTCTGTCCTAATTTAATTGGAGCGTTGATTTGTATATTTTTTCGAGCTCTTTTCCGATTATACATACTGCTTGCAGTATGCCACTTATTGTGCTCACGAAGCGACCCAATTTCCCTGTTAACTCAAGGGGGAGTTCTTCTACTACACAAAAGTCAATAGGTCGCCATTCCATTTGTATTCTTGGATGCAATTGTTGGAAATTACCCAAATCAACATGGTGTTTGTTTTAAAGTACATGGGTTAAAACACGAGCCATAAGTGAACTTAATAACGACAGAATTGGCGAGAACAATCAGGTAGAAGGGTGTCACCAGATCACCAAAGTCGCGAAATTTTCATGATCTCCTATTGCAAGATCTGAGTGACCGAGGAAAAAAAAGTTTATCACTTGTTCTTTACCAAATTTAATAAAAGTAGGTGGTCTTGTAAAATCCTCCAAAGTGAAATGATTGGATGCGAATGACTCAATGATGCACACCATCTCCACGACCAGGAAATATCAGTTGTCCCCCTGAAAGTTCCCAACTCTACGTGCCCGCACACGAAACACCGTACAATATACGGACTGGAAATTAAAATGGTCTTGCATTCAAGATGAGAAGGCAGGTTCACGAAAGTTTTAGTGAAATTGGTTGTTCAAAATTCTAGTAACTGCTTTTTTGCTAGATGTCAAATGAGGTGTCTGCCTGCGTCTGTTTGTAATGTTGGACTTGGGTAAGGCTAGTTCCATCGTGTGCAGAGAAAACATCCAGGGTTTGCACACTGTCACACTCACTAATTTGACAGCGTGTACAAAAGAAATTTGTGGCTTGGGTTCTCAACTACGAATTTATTTTAAGTTTTCGGGGGAAAAGTGCACATATGGCATGTGATACTCTGTAAATTTCCTGCCGATACTTCATATGGTGCCTCCTTCTGTAGGTATGTAAAGTTGGGAATTTTTAGGGCCACCAGTCGTATATATATATTCCATAGCATGGGAAAATTGAAATCGACAGCTACGTGGCTGTACGACCGAATCCCTGCTTATCGAGCATATCCACCTTGAGAGTGAAAAAGGAGAGCTTCATGTGAAGCCTAGTTCATTGATGAATTAATTAAATATGAAGCGTATCATAATCTTCAGGAAGGACGGGTAATCCAAGCGTTCCAACGTAGCAGGCGGATACGATCCCTCTCAAAAGGAAGTACGGTTTTCAAAGACAATCACATGCATCGGCGAGATCCTGCTTCTAAAAATAATCACCGTTATAGATACTCGTATGAACATAGTTCGGGGAGACTGCGAACTAATGTAATCATTGGCGTCTGCCTGATTTACAGAAGGACTATGAATAGGCCTGTCTCACGATTGTTACTAGAATGAGGTCGATAATTACATATGATTGGGTCCTCGATGGCTGAGAGGTGTGTACGCGTGTGTATAGGGTAGGGGAGAAAAGAAGCCTGTGGCCTCAGCCCGATCGATTCCCTTCCCGGCTGTCACTGCGCATTGAAGCAACTCCATGGTCAGAGCATTTGATGAACTTCAAATTACCTCATGAATGAGAGCGTGAGAGAATTGTCGACAGTTGTTGAATATTCTTTTGCCGCCTAATTCCCATGCATGTTTTCCCCTGTCTGTCACTCCTCGTTTGCTTGCATTTTCCTTCCTTGGTTCGCATGTTCTATTTTCGCCACCCGTCCCTTGGCAAGGCGTTTCTTGATGCTCCACTGTCTCTGGGAAGAGGCCATTCTGCCCCTTGACTCATCCACGGACCCGTATCATCCCTTTCGTGGAACATCTGTCCCCCACGACTCATTTCGCAACTCCTCTCGATTCCATTCCCGTATGTCATGTAATGGAGCAGGGCGAAAGGGAAAGAAGGGAAGAAGTGGCCTATGAAGGGAAAGGAAAAAGGAGGAGAAGGAGAAATAGTGCCGTGCAGGGAAAGAGTGAGGGATCGATCCCGGTTACCATGACAACCTCTAGTTCCCGTCGGGGGAAGCTAAGCCCCGGTCCTTGTTTTTAGGCCAGCAAGCCTTGCCAGCTCAGCTACTGACTCTCTTCCAGCCCGCGTCTGTTTCCGTCCCAATATTGGAAGCAAGTGGTGTCTCAAGAGTTGTAACCATTGGAGGGGAAGATAAAGAGGAGATTGAATAAAATTATGTATCATATACGGAGGGACATGGGTGAAAAGCGGTAGCGAGGGGAGGGAGGCACCTTGGTTGGGAGAAGCGAGGTCCTGCATACTGCGCGTGCGCTTTCGCTGAGAGGGACGGACGGAGTGGCAAGAGGGGAAAGGGATCGATGCTAGGCATCCGGGCATTCCCCGTCCTCGTCTAGAGGCATTCGCGGGCCCCCATCCTTCCATCTCGTCTCATTCTCTCACTAGTGTGTGAGTGAGTGTAGTGTGTGTCCCGTCCCGTCCTCCTGGGACCGGTGGGTTGGGTTCACTTGTTTCTACCCCTTTCAACATGGCGGGAAGAGGGGAAGAAGGAGAAGTAGGAGGAGACCCCCATTGTCTGGCACCCATCCGAACCTATTTTTAAAGTCTCGCTCTCTGGGATTCTCTCTTCTCCTTCAGGAGGGGAAGGAGGGACATGACCCGAATGAAGTGACAGAGACAGTGTATGAGTGTGTCTGTGGCTAAGGGAAAGGCCGAGGAAGAAGAAGAAGATGGCATCGCCTCCTGAGGCCCTCTCTTCCACAAAGTATGGCGTTTCCCTCAAGGAGCTTCGGGATTTGATGGAATTTCGCGGCCCTGAAGCTGCCGAGAGAATCAGAAACCAGCACGGATCTGCGTTAGAACTCTGCAAAAAGCTCCGCACCTCCCCGACCGAAGGTAAGAAGACGAAATATTTTTTTTATCTTTCATTGCCAATAATTCAACCCAGTCAGTAAATGTGTAATCAAGAAATCATGTCAATAGTGGATTGGCAACTTCATGATAATTAGTATGCAAATTTGAATATTTCATATCCCATTCGTCGGCATCACGTCCTCTTTCACGTCGCCCCCGCACAGAGCCTGAACCTGAATATCGCGTGTGCTCCGCATAACTATTGAATGGATCCGGCGTGTACAGGAGCATTGATTTTTTTCCCTGCAAAGCCGGTATGTGTGAGTGGACTAATTCCCACGTTGGAAATTTTTTTTTTCATTGCTCTTGCACATGCTGGAAGTAAAGTTATTCTGAGTAAATATGAATTTTTTAAAATCATTATTTCATTTTCGAATGATTGGCGAAACCTTTCTTTAACAGATGGTAATTTTTTGCATGCCATCGTTAAACCCTTCATGGCTTCAAATCATGCAGATTTCATCCACATATCTTGAAAGCTACGATTTCACAGCATTTGCGTTCGAAAGGTCATTGCAATCACCTTGCCCCGTCTGAGTGGTGTGTGATCATGGACGAGGTAAGTGGCTAGTAGTCCTGAAGCTATTTGATTTAACCAAGAAATAAAGATTATTTTAGTTCTAAACGCCTACTTCCCTTACACTCATTGCGCATTATCATTTATTGGAGTAAGGAAAACAGCTACCCTTTTAATGACAGGCATTCCTGTGTTACTGAGCGCTATCCTTGTCGCCAGGCTTCCGTTTCATAATTTCTCTTTTGAATAATTTTCTCTAGCCTTAATGGCAAAATAAAAACTGACAAAATCAAACTGGTGGAATTGTTGCATATACCAAAGCCATTCCTTTTGCTACTTTGAACTCGTACTAAGTGCCGTTAATAATTCATAACCAACCTCATACCAATGCACAGTGAGGATAGGACATATATCATTGTAAAGTATAAAGTGTGTGGAGGCTTGTCCATAACTTGTCAATGAGACTAAGCACTTAAAGAAAGAGTAGCTTTTGTCCCCAGAAACAGGTATGAATCTTAGTCCAATGTAGCCCAACAATCCACAAGTGGATGAGATGAAAACGAGACAAAAGGCTACCATAGGAATGATTGCACTTGCTCCCAGGCATGACTTTATGGGGGTATTATTTGGGGTATTTGTGGGTTGCTGTGCCCATGTTCTGGAAGAATGGATCTGCAAGAGATCCACTTTAAAAGACCTTGGAATTTATTTGGCCCTGATTCCAAAAAAAAAAATTATTTTTATTCAGAAATACTGATCGTTCAGAGAAATTTGAAAGAAGTGCGCTGGATCATGTGCCAAAGGGGAAACAGTGTTCTCAAGTTTTTCTGTAAAATATCCTTCTGTTGAAGCAGTGGAATTTGACTGGCCATGCAAGGTAGGATTGATATGGTACAGTACTTCTCAATGCGTACTTCGCTGATTGTATAATGTTTTCGGGAAGTACCAAAGAAAAGGTACTGATCACTCTGATCCCACTCGTGACCATCTATTCCTCGAATGACTTTATATTCAATTGCAATTTCCAATCAGCTGTGACCCTCAGGTTCTGTGTTTCTATGGGAATTATTCCCCCTCCCTACGTCTGAGGGACAGACGAAATTTCCCATCATGCTTTCTCGAGTCTCCTGAATGAATGGGAAATTTCCTCCCCACGACCACGATCACCTACGGTGCTGAGGTTTATACGTGGTCTTACATGGACAAGTTTATGTCCCTGCTCTTGAACTATTCTAGAGCTAAAGGTGCTCGGGTTCCTTATGGACCTTTGGGCTTGAATTCAAGGACTTCTTCACTTGATCTGAAAGCGGCGAAGGGCCTTCTCTACGTTTTCGATGGTTTCTAAAGATAACGACACTAGGATGTAAATATAAAGAGGAATGGAGTTTTTTTTTTTGCTTAGCATTTACTAATAAAACGCCGGGCATTGCAAGAAGGGATCCAGCTACCTTTGCGATTAAGAGATATGCCGGTAGCTTGACTCCGTATTTGCTTTGTCACCTGGCTGCGGAATGACGTGTCTTCTCATCTCAGCGGTGAAGTCATTCTTTTTATTGACAGTAGGATAGCAGAATTATTGAAAGGAGGGGGAAAAACCAGGAAGAAGGACGTCCCCAATGAGAAGCTCATTGATAAAAATGATTGCTTCGGCACAGTTGAATGGGAAGAGCCTCAGTTTTGGCACACGTCCATCGCAGTCCCGCTCCGATGGACACTGATGAATTTGATTGATTATCGCCTATCTGAAACGAATAAGAGAAAAGAAAACTCATCGATGTGCGGAAGAATGTCAACTCATTAGGAAAGAAGTGAGTCATGGAGTTGATCAGAGGGAAATGATACCCTGAGGGGAGAGGGAAGGATTTCGGGAGTCACGCAGTGGCCCATTGCCATTGCATAAGTGTGGTCTGTTGAAGGCCCATGGGCTGGCATGGAAAGACGAGGTTCGTCACGGAAAGAAGGCAAGAAACAGGTCATGGATTGTTTCACAGCAGGAAACGAGGGAACTGCTTCAAGAAGCAGAGGAGCCAGAGACGGATGGCCTCGCCCTTTGATCAATCCTGTTCATCTATTTCCTTTCCTTCCTTCCGTGCACTATGAAAGATAGGTATTCGCCTCCCCCCCCCCCCCATAAAAAAAAATTGGGTTCCAGGTTCTGTTGTCGAAAGTGGTTTTCAACATTCACGCCTCATCCCTCTCGCCAGGAAGAGGGCAGGTTGTTCATTCTCCTAGCTTTTTCTACTCGAAGATTTGCATGTGATGGAAATAGCTGGAGTATTCAACAATGGCTCTCCCCATTGTTTTACAAGAAAGTTACGTAGTTTCAAATTGTCTTACTGCAGCGCTCGCCGAGTAGCTGTCTGATCAAAAGAGATTCGTGCAGAGCAAAAGTAAAGGGGTGTGAGCCGTTTGCTTCCATCTTTGTCGTTTGAAGGGGTATCCTTAAAATCTGGGACAAAAAGGCATTGGGTAACAACAGGCTTTTCCTGCAGCTATTCTTGGTAATATTGTGTATAATGCCTCTTCGTCGAACTCAAATCCTCTCCTGTGTAAAAACCATGATGCGTGGTTTTCCCTTGCTTATTTATATTTCATGAGTTTTCAGAAAGACATCCCTATCTCGACTTCTGCTGTCTTTTCCATCTACTTCAATGGGACGATTTCGTGGAGGGGGCAACCCAAAACGTGCAGCTGATTATTATTATTATTTGATTCTCCAGAGAAACCCCTATGCTGCGATCGCAAGCTAATGGTATTGGAGCTCTCCGACCTTGTGCTGCCCTGCCTAGCATTGACAGTGAAAGGAAACAAGGACCACCATTCAAGAGAAGTTAGGAGGGTTCGTGGACATCTTTTAGAAAGGGTTCTAAAATTTAAAGGGACAGAGGAAAACCTGAGACCTAATTCTCATATAGGAGAGCCTTAGCCTGATAGATGGACTTACTTAATCCAGATAATCACCTGCTGGAATTAGCCAGCATGATAGCCACATCTTTACGTTTTAGATACCCTTCGTATGCCTATGCTTCTCGATAATCAATTCCTATATCCATTCCTGCAACTGTAAAAGTCCGAAATTTTTAATTTTTTTCTACTTACACCAGTAAATATACTATCTCCGTGCATACCACCTTCAAGGTGAACTTTGAAAATATTTTCATTGCAGAAATTCAACATAAAACATGGCATCGTGGACAGAACCGCTTGATTATTCTCTTTTGATCGGATCAATTGTGAAATGTTATCTGGCAGCGGTTCCACTGTGCTGAAGAGTAGATCGGAGTATGTAGAATGCGAACTGCCATCATGGACGATGACGGCGACGAGACGAAAATAGTTTATGAAATAACGAAAATGGACTGAAATGCACAACCGGGAGGGTGACGAAAGCTCGACAAAAATGAATAATTTAAGTCTACGAAATAAGACGATAACTAAGATAAAATCTGACTAAATCGGACTGGTCAGAAAATAATGAAGATGAAAGCAACAATTGGGGAAATTAGAATGATGATAATGTTACTTGAGTGAAGAAAGGATATAATATAAATTCAATTAAATAGCCAAGCCAAATCTCAAACTGGTTACCTTATTCAGTGACCGCGGACCACGGTAATAGAAAAAATTACGACTGTCACGAGTGCCGTGATGGGGCTTCGGCGATTTTGCGAGGCTAAGACTCTTAATCGCTACTGCAGCGTTCAGTAGAAGCAGAAACGCAGTTTCTTTCGAGCCAAAAAAAAGGCTTATATTCTTTCTGCCTGATTCCCAATGTTCCTGGTATTTGCAATGTGAAGCGCAAGCATGCCTGCAAGGCTCATAGCATGTAGGGTCCTGCTTACGAATGGGGAGGGCCCTAGGCCTGCTTGATTCGTAGCTCTAACGTTAACGTTCACGTTAACTTCAGCTCTAAAAGTGATGTTGTGACGGCCCATTGGTTGAATGATAGATAATTAAGGTTAGGATTGACCCAAGCCGTTTGCCCATGGAACTTATGACAGGCGACATTAGACCTAGGGATAGAGCAAATAAAGACTTGAAATGAGCGTAGATTTTGCCTGTAGGAGTCTGCTTTTCATGTGTGATTGTCTCCATTCCCCTGATGAGAGTGATCACACTGTGTAAGCCTAGCAGACCATACATGATAATAGTCGATGAAACTGGCTAACTGTTGTCCATCCCAGAGCGAAGCTGCCGACTTCCTTTATCGGTTAGTCGAGAATAGTACTTTTCAAAAGACTCCGTTTAGCCATTGGGCACCTCTCTGAGCCTTGAATAAGTATAAATATATGTTGTCCACTAGACTACTATTGCAGAATTAACTTCGTCGACGATGACGACGAGGAGAAGGAAATAGGATCTCGCGGTGAAATGACGAAAGTTCTGTGCATGAGCGGTGACGAAATAAAATTAAGTAAATAACTGGTTAATATCAACCTAGCTTAAGGATCTATGACGACGACGAGATTTAATTTGGATCGCGCGACAAAATGTCGAAAATTTACTAAAACGGACGGCCAAGAGGGGGACGAAAATTGACGAATGACGAGAGTTACCGTCAAACCGAGTGACTAAAACGCGACAAAATGACTGGCAATTTTAATCGATGAGTCGAAGACGATGGCGAAATGGAGTAAATTAACACTGACGGACGGAAGCTCCTGTATTTCAAAAATTGCTAAAGAATGCTTGAAACTTTTAGCTTTTTTACTATCGAAAACAAGCAGTGTAAGACAACACAAGTGAAGTTTAATTTTCTCCAAGCAATAAAATTTATTATGACACAAAATGATGAAGCTTAGGGATCTCACTAGTTTTTGTGAGTGCTGCAACTTTCCAATAGCCACTGCGCGTCTATATTTTCAATGCAGTTCCACCGCGGACTTTCGTCCAGGAAGTTTCCCATTTTTAATTTTTGATTTGCCATACCTTGTGAATGTACGTTTTGTACGTGCTCCGTTGCCCAACCCTGCTGGGATGCCTGGTCATCGTGGGTCCGCTCTTCCTAAAGGTACGAGAGTATTTCTCTCTTGAGTCCAATATCTTTTTCTTTTGGCTCCGATACCCATGCATGAGAAATGCCATAGATGGGTTTTCGGAGTATTTGGACTCAAGTGGGGGGAATAAACTGCTGACCTTTTCGCCTCCTGCTACCATCTTGATATTTGTTTTATTGGAACGGGTGCCACCCATTGAAATGTTTAGAAAATTTTCTGGAAATGTTGAGAGAAATATTCAAAGCCTTGTTATTGTTAGGCTTAGAATATTTTAACGGTAATTTCAGTATTCTTATACCTTGACCGCATATTCGACTCGATTTCGAATCTCTGGAAGTCTTTCCTTCCTTCCATTACATAGCTGCTCGCACATACGTTCAGCCTGTTCTGACTCAGATTTTGAGAAAGTGTGGCGCTAATTGACCTAATAGCTATGTGGCCTTCGGGGCTGTGGACCAAATGGAGCATGGACACATAACGCCATTTGAAACTCGAGCTAGGTTGCTAGTTTCTTACTTGGTTGCCAGTCAACTCGTTTCTCCTTTCCCTTCCTCATTTTCTGCTTTCCATTATATTCATGCATATTCATTTTGTTCCCCTCCGTCGACAGCATGTTTACGGTTTCCGCCCCCACCGCATCTTATTTTGTGGAGCCTGATGAATTATGGAATTTTCGAAAGGAAAGCCCTTCATTTCAATTTCCGTTCTTGACGGGAGTTTCTTGACTGCCGGTTTGATTCATCTTTTGAACTGCCTCGATTTTGTTCTTGTGAAGCCAAAACTGGAAAATTTGTCGCCGATTCCTCCGCTCGACCGCTCAGGATGTTACTTTTAATTTTTTTTTAAGTCCATGCTGCTATCAGTATTTCTTAGAAATTTCTGAGATGTGAAGCTTGCCGAGCGCAGTCCAGTAGTGGCCAGCGGGGCTTCTTTATGTAAAAGGTGGGCTTCCGTTGAACGAATCATCGAACGATTCGAATTCTGAATATCAACAATCACGATTCTTTTCTCTTATCAGATTTCATATGAATCTAGAAAGGTGAAGGGTCTCATACTCAATTCCCATATATGTGCATATTTAGCGTTGCGATGAAGCATCTCATCCTTATGCACTCCCTGCCCTGTCCGTACACGAATTTTCGTTTGAATCGCTGTTATATTTTGTTAGTTTTTGCGAGTTAAGAAAGTGGAAATAGACACAGACAGGGACTGGAGTGGAAAAAGTGGCGTTCGTGGAAAGAAGGCCTACTAATATGTAGGGGCAGGATACTTCCTGCAGCCTGTTCCTCGTCAATGCCAAAGCTATCGTTAGATTGAATGTAATGTCATAGCAGTCTAATCGCAAAGTGAAATTCTGGCCCCAGCTAAAATTAAATCGTAATCTAAGCAGCCCGAAGAGGCCGAGCTAGCTGCAGACGTAGCCTACATGCAGACTCTCAGGGAGGGGAAGGAAAGGAAAGCCCAGTCCCAGTCGGCAATCCCTGCTCTCTCCCGCTTCTCGCTTTGGGTCTTCCGTATCGATCCAGGGCAGTCAAGAAGGCTGCATGACGCTGCATAGGCCTACCCTACCATACACGTTGTTCCAGGGGGGGTGGTTCGGCTGGATGCGACCTCCAAAGCCGCTTTCACGTCCGTGAATCTGTCACTCTTGAAAGATATCTTCTCAAGGCATTCGTAAACAGCACTCAGCTTTCTCATGATCGGCAGCCGCATTCGTTCCCTTCTCTCGCCCCCCCCCCCCCCTCTCTCGCTTTCTGTGTCATTAAGTCAATATCACCCGGTGAGCAAGATCTCTTGGAGGCTTGAATGGGGAGTTCTCGAGTGCCGCCACTCCAAATTTGTACCCCCTACGTTGATAGAAGGAATGAGAAAAAAAAAATACACGGGAGAATTCTTTCTCGTTTGTGAGAGACGATAAGGAATTCCGCAATGAACATTGTACTGATAATGTATGAAGAATGAGGCTGGGAAGAACCCGGATGGAGAACGGAAGAAGATAAATAAGAGATTCCTCTAGACTTCCTATGGGGGAGTGAATGTTGTCTCCAAGCCTGCCCAGAGTGGTATTGATTCCTGGCAAGGGAAGCACGCGAGAAGGAAGGACTTCCATTATTGCCATTTGGATTCATTCCAGCACTGGATGCCGCCTTCCATTTTTTTCTCCACTTCTGACGTGGATTTGTTCCGTGGACCTTCTGTTCTGCCCCATCACATTGCAAGGATTTGTTTGGATTGGATCGTTCCACATGGTTGTAATCCCAAGGATCGACCAGATGGCTTCATGTTAGCCATGACGTCAAAGGGAGGGGAAAGAAACTGGTCCTCGTGCCTCTGAATGCCATCCTCACGTATATCACAAAGTTCACTTATGCTTGGGACCTTTCATAATGAGATGCATTCGGCGAATTGCCCGCCATTATCCTTGCATCTCCATCGCTTGGAGACAGATTATACGTGAATTGTTATTTTATGTTGTAGGCCGAGATCTTGAGAAATTCCTTTTGGGTGCGGGAATGCATTATTCAGCATTGATTATTAACATTCGCAACTGATCCTATTACGTCATGGAAATTCGTGGAAACTGCGGCTTGAGTCGTGTTTTTTCTGTGGTCACGCGATTCTTGCCTGTCCGCATTAGAGGATGGAGAGGGGAAAACTCCCTGAGCTCTGAATTCATTCATGAGAACGATATGGAGGTCTTTGCTCGTCATTGTGGATTTTGATTTTTGGGGGTGGGGAAGGAATGTTCAATTTGGATTCTCAGTTTCATCTGAGCTGGGTGCCAAGGGGTGATACAATTTCCTCGTGCATATTGACTACAATTAGTCTGTTTCCCTACAGATCCTACCAAGCTATGTCCCTTTTCTGTCCAATCCTCCGAAGAAGGAAGAAGGACTTGACCTTTTACGGGGAGATGCCGTCAAGATTTAACGGGGGAAATCGAGAACCCGTTCCTAACTGGGGGTCAAGAAGAGATTTAAAGTTTCATGGCTTAGAAGGGCACGTGCATTATCCCTCAATCCCTGACAGGGAGTAGTTATTCAGCGGGAACGGAACGTAGCGGCGAGAAAACAGAATCGAGAGCTTCGTCTTCGTGACTCATGAATCAAGATAGGACTGAGTATAGGTCACATTGCTCCTTCCCATCCCCAGCTGAGGAAGGGTGGGAAATCTATAGAGGGAGATGATAGATGGCATGCGTGGGGAGGAGGAACGCACACACACGAGTCTATAGGCATCACCCTTGACCTTTTTCTACCCTCCCAGGCTCCCCTCCCCCATTGGCCTCAGTTATCCATCCATAGGATTCCCATTCTCCTAGCCACCGCGGAGAGACCTTGCCACTGCATAGGTCTGCTGTATAGCCCTCTCCCCCAGGCCGGCTCATTATCTCTCTCTTTTCTTTTTCCATGGCATGGCATCATTTCGCAAGCCTGCCTTTCCATTGCGTGACCCATTCGGGCCACTGGGTCAGGCACATCGATCCCTCGAAATATCCCCCCTCCCTAAAACAAGGGCCGTGACTGACAAAATGTGCACTGCAGGTGGAGAGAAGGATGGCAGGGAGCCAAGGAATATCGGCTCCTAAGCCCGAGTTCGTCTCTCTCTCTCTCTCTCTCTCTCTGTTGCTTTTCACGTCTCTTTTTTGGAGCAGGTGGGAGCGATCAATTCTCTCAGTCTCCCCTCCTCTTGTCTTCTAGTCCCTGTACCCCTTCCTTCCTCTCTTTCTTCGTTAAAAGGCAGAAGACAGGCGTAAAGAAATGTTTGGTCTTCCAGTCTTCAGGTTTACAAGAAGTCAATTGGTAGAGTTTCTGTTTACACAATCTGCGCATTAGTAGTCGGAGAGTTCCATATGAAGATGCGGAAGACAAATGATCAAGTGGAAATTGCCAAGACTGCTAATGTGAGGGTGAGGGGTGAACGCTGCAAGTCACCCAAGAGCAAATTGTGAAATCACCATGTTACCTTCCAAATCGAAGTGTGGTCATGGTAATATGGCAGTAGTTAAAAAAAACTCACTGTGACATGTTTTTAGTCGTCAGACATCCTTTGAGTTCAATTGGTTTTCGCCATGTTTACCTTACACGGTCAGCAGTATAGAGTAGACGTCTGTAGAAACTACCTCTGTAACGTTTGCGCCATGGTGAAACCTGCATTCGCTTCCTCCATTGGGTGTTCTAGGGCTTCCTTGAAGTCCTTTATGTTTTTCATTCTTCCCTTGAAACTCTGATTCTCATCTCCCTACAACGTGCTTAATTCTTGACCTATGAAGTATTTGTTTGGTTCAAATGAGTATTTCAATTCCACTGCTGTTCTTATGAAGGGAAAATTGAGAGTGCATATTGTGAAAGCTTGAAAGGCAAGTAGAGAGCAATTACTTTAAGTATGGCTTTCAAGTTATCTGTGTGGTGAAGAGTAGGAAGCTCTATTAATGCCTGGATTTGAAGTGAGTGTGGCACTCAGGAGAGGACACCAAAATGACATGGAGTGTGGCCTGACCCTCTCCCCACCTTGGTCATTTGTGACCCTATTTCCAGGTCTCTCTCTCTATAGATTTTTCTGTTAAACCAATGAAGCAATACTGTTGGGATATTTGCTATAATTTTATCTTGGGCTATACTTTTTATGAACTACCCCTATAATGAACACCACTTCTGGAGTCTTCTTTGTACAGTCTCATAATTTTTTGTCCTGATTTGATTGCAAGAACTGGGAACAATAATGCTGACATGATGCTAGCCTTAATCTTCCTCACTGTCAATACATGTCAAGAATGATGTTTTCTTCTGCATCACTCCTGTGGAATCCATTTGTAACCATGTGGTTAATCCCTTGCCATTTCAGGTCTTTCAGGGAACCAGAGTGAATTGGAACAGAGGAGGGAGGTGTTTGGTTCAAATGTGATCCCACCAAAGCCGCCCAAGACTTTCCTTCGACTAGTCTGGGAAGCATTGCAAGATGTCACATTAATCATCCTCATCATAGCTGCCGTTATCTCCTTAGTTCTTAGCTACATGCCTCGAGAAGGTTAGTTGAAAAGTAAATTTATTTTAGGCAGTGAGGAAAAGTCAAGTAAACCTAAGCTAAAGCTGCTACTGTACCTGGACTCAGTTCCATATAAAGAGACCAGGAGATGGAGTGGCATTACAACATTGTCCATCAAGAATATGTAGATCTGTTCCTGAAAACACAAAGAATTCCATTAGACTGCCTCTTTTTTCTCTGACATTCCTCCTGAAAGAAATTATGGAGATTGATGTGACTCAGAACAATCAACATTCCTAATCTGAAAATGCAGTACACCACTATTCCACATTGCTTGGTCTGTTATCTAAAATTCAGCTTCAGAAGGTATCTATTGGAATTGAGATATGCATTTTGCCACCCCCACCTCAAAGATTGTAGAATAGGGAAAATATGTTCCAGGAGTTTTGGGCTCATTCTTGAAACTGTGGTTCAAGAAAAATTCAGAAAAAATTTTACAAATTCAAGCATGGGGAGTAAATATGTCCATAACTTGAATCTTTACCTCAGCGGGGCAAGTAGTTGTATTCAGACAAGTTAAGTGTATGTATATAGAAGTTATGAGGTGCATTCAAAAAGTTATAATCAATATTTATCATGTGTCTATCAGTAGAGAGAACTACTAATTGTGCTTTTTTTTTTGCTTGATGCATTTACTGCATGTCCTAATCTTGATGACAACATTTGTTAGATCATTCTTTCATGAGCTTATGTTGCTTTGAAAACCAGCATTTCTTAAGATATGACCTTTGGGACCATGATGTATGTTTCATCTTACTATGGAGAACTTGCAATTTCTTGTCCTTGAGATTCATGTGAATATCAAGCTGTGATCATTGCTCAACCATGCAGCAAAGGAAATCTCTGGTGGCACAATGACTCTTGGAGGATGGTTCCTTGGTAGCAGTCATGTTTTAGAATGGGCCTAGCTGTTCACTGATGACCAAAAAAAGACTATTAGCCCTACTTTGTATGTTTCTATCTTCTCAAGGTATTCATGTGCTAGCAGCTATTGTCTGTTTTGTAGCCATGGTTCAATGTACAAAGATGCTTATCTGCTGGGACCCAGTTCTCCTGAGAATCCTATTTAAAAAAATCCAAATGATTGAATGCAGGGTCTTAGAAGGTTAGGACTGTGTACCAACCTCTGTTCCTGTCAGTGATTATATTGGTAATTCATGAGTCATTTTGTCATTTTCAGTGAGGCCATCTATCTATCTCTTTATAAAAAGTTACAAAGCCAATATCTGAAGCGTAAAAGCAGTAGGAAATACTAATTCAAAATCTATATCCTGTCATAACTGTATCTGCTATTCTATGAGTCATTCATATGATTTTCAAAAGAATTTCCTTGGATTAGAAGCAATCTCCTATCACCATTCAATGCTTTTTCTATTGTTATATGAGGGTAAGTAAAAAAGTAAGGTGAATTTTTCAGTATAGACCACTCCCTGACTCCGGTTCAAACAAAGCTCAGCTTATCATATTTCTTATTTGTCATGCATACTTGTGCAATATTTTCTTTTTTTTACCCTCTGGTGTTCATTAATAGCATGGAGTTTTGTACCTCTCCTGCCTGTAACCAATTTCATTCTGATACCTTGCATCATGGATTACAGTTTTCATTCTCAGTCATGAGGTGAATTTTTCATCTTTTGACTTAGCGGAAATGAAGTCAGATGACAGTGAAGAACATGCAGGATGGATTGAGGGTGTTGCAATTTTCGTCACTGTCGTAATTGTTGTCTTCGTTACTGCTGGGAATGATTACACCAAAGAACGACAGTTCCGAGGCCTTCAATCTCGCATTGAGGGGGAGCATAAGTTCGCTGTCATCAGAGGTGGCAGCGTGGAGCAGATCAATGTGGGGGAAATAGTCGTGGGTGACATCTGTCAGGTGGGTCTTTTAGATGAACACACATTCATGTTTCTGGTGGAATGGGTCAACCACTACAACCATTCATACAGGTGAAGTATGGGGACTTATTACCGGCTGATGGAATTGTCATTCAAAGCAATGATCTCAAGGTTGATGAGTCATCTCTTACTGGGGAATCAGATCAGGTCAAGAAGGGGGAGAAGATTGATCCTATGGTCCTTTCAGGTGAGTGCCAACTTCTGCACTCTTGTAGAACAATATTGATATGAATCTATATAATCCACTATGTTTTATATTGTTGCTCATAGGCACACATATTATGGAGGGAAGTGGGAAGATCCTGGTAACAGCTGTGGGTATCAATTCTCAAGCTGGAATTATCTTCACTCTCCTTGGAGCTGCTATGGATGAGCAACAGAAGCAAGCTAAGCAACGGAAGAAGGATGCAAAACGGAAAAGGAAATCAGATGCAACCAGTGATCAGAGCCCAGTTGACTTGGAGCAAGGACTGACAGGGAATAGTCATGCAGCTGCATTACCTCAGGTCCAGGTTGAAAACCCAGACAAGGAAATGGGTACAAGTCCTGAAGTCTCATCGAAGTCAAGGGAAAAGTCTGTCTTGCAGGCCAAGCTGACTCGCTTGGCCATTCAGATTGGCTATGCTGGCTCTGCAATTGCTATGCTCACTGTCTTGACATTGACTGTCCGGTATTGCATTGACAAGTTTTGGTATTTGGGAGAACCATGGCACAGCTATCATGCGAGTTATTTTGTCAAGTTCTTCATCATCGGTGTCACTGTGCTGGTTGTAGCCGTCCCTGAAGGCTTGCCTCTTGCTGTTACCCTTTCCCTGGCTTACTCTGTCAAGGTAACACCAGTCTCTATTATGTTGTCACAAATTTGATAAAAGGGCAAATATGCAGTTTTGCACATTTTCAAGAGATAAGAAAATGTCAATTTTTAAAAATAGAAGAATGAATTTTATTAAATAGCCACCTTTGCCCCAGAACGTTGATAGCCTGTGCTCCCTGGTGCGGCAATAAATGTTCTTCTGCCACTACGAAAGGTAAATTAATGCTCTTATGAAAATTTTCAAGATTGTATGTGTGTCCTTTTGTCTGACCTGTGATGATATTTACCTGTTTCTCTGCTATTGAGTTGAATGCAGGTGCAAGAGTTTTGCTGTAAATTGTGGATTATCCATTTTCCAGAAAATGATGAGTGACAACAACTTGGTGAGGCACTTGGATGCTTGTGAGACTATGGGGAATGCAACTTCCATCTGTTCAGACAAAACAGGCACTCTGACCACCAACAGGTATGAGAATGCAGTCATTTAATATGTCCTTCACACCATGACAGTTTTAGGAATTGACTGGAACTTGGCATTGTTAACCCCTTTTCATTCAAAAGATAAAGCATCCAGTAAACATCCCAGTTTGCTCATGTAGGGAGATTCTGCTGGACAGGTGGTTCCTCCATTGAGGCATTACAGTCCATATTCCCCGACTTGAAGAGTTGATCTCTTTTTTTCCTTCTGCTGAGGGTTTTACTAATTGCTCTGTGGTTGTTACATGATATGCTATCATCTGCTAGACACATAAGACTTAAAACTTATAAATTGGCCCTGTTCAGCTTGCATGGTACATAGGTGTGTACTTGTTGCTGTTATAGGATGACAGTTGTCCAGAGTTTCATCTGCTCCAAGCATCACAAGCTCACTCCTAAGTTCACAGATATCCCAGCTCACCTTGCTGATATCCTCCTGCATTGCATCTCCATCAACAGTGCTTACACTTCCAAAGTCCTGGTGAGAGATCCACTTCCATCACCTTCATGATCATGCATTTCCCCTTCATGTCTAATCCTTACTCATCACAGCCACCCAAGGAACGGGGAGGGCTTCCAGATCAAGTGGGCAATAAGACAGATTGTGCACTGTTGGGGTTCATTCAGGATATGAGTCAGTCTTACCAGGCCGTTCGTGAGGAATATCCTGAGGAAGTTCTCCACAAGGTGTATACATTCAACTCAATTCGCAAAAGCATGTCAACGGTGATTCGGCGGCCAGGTGGTGGGTTTCGTGTGTTCACCAAAGGAGCCTCCGAGATTGTGATGAAGAAATGCTCTTTCATTTACGGGAAAGAGGGGAAGCTGGAAACTTTTACAAAAGACATGCAGGATAGAGTTGTACAGACTGTGATTGAGCCGATGGCCAGTGATGGGTTGAGGACCATCTCACTGGCGTATCGTGATTTTGTGCCAGGAACGGCTGATATCAACCAGGTGCACTACACACAGGAACCCAAATGGGATGATGAAGATAACATAGTCACCAACCTGACATGCATTGCGATATTTGGCATCGAGGACCCTGTTCGTCCTGAGGTACAAGCTTCCCGATTCCTGTGTTTTCCCTCCCCCATTTTATCCTGGATAGTAATCCCTGAGTCTCCTCCTTCGTGACAGGTGCCAGAGGCAATTCAGTCATGCCAACAAGCAGGAATCACTGTACGCATGGTCACTGGTGACAACATTAATACAGCCCGGTCAATTGCTACCAAATGTGGGATATACAAAGAAGGTTCAGATCTCCTCATCCTGGAAGGGAAGGATTTCAATAAGCGCATTCGTGACTCTAGTGGTCAGGTGAGGCAACTAGCATGGGTGTCATATGTTACTACAGAGCACTGAATTTATGCTTCTCATCTATGATTTTTCTCCACTGTAGATCCAACAACACCTCATAGACAAAATTTGGCCCAAACTCAGGGTATTAGCCCGGTCTTCTCCTACAGACAAGTATAACTTGGTCAAAGGAATCATCGACTCTAAATTGAATCCCAGCCGTGAAGTGGTTGCTGTCACTGGTGATGGGACAAATGACGCCCCTGCCCTAAAGAAGGCAGATGTTGGCTTTGCCATGGTGAGGCAACTAGCTTCATTTTTCAATATCAAAAGATCAAGTTTGTGACCAAAGATGACATGCAGTTTATCAGTATCCTTGGACCAATTTGTGAATGCTTTGTATGTGTCCTTGAAAATTTTCAGGGGATTGCTGGGACAGATGTAGCAAAGGAGGCATCTGACATCATCCTCACAGATGACAATTTCACAAGTATAGTGAAAGCAGTAATGTGGGGACGTAATGTATATGACTCAATAGCAAAATTCCTTCAGTTTCAACTGACAGTGAATGTGGTGGCAGTGATTGTGGCCTTTGGGGGAGCCTGTGCCATTGAAGACTCTCCTTTAAAGGTGAGTGTCTTCCCTCTTTTCTATCCTTAAGTCCACCTAGCCAATCCCCAGTTGTCCATGGTATTTTATTTACCCAGTTTCCTTTATATGTGCATTGTAGGCAGTGCAAATGTTGTGGGTGAATCTCATTATGGACACTTTGGCATCTCTGGCCTTGGCCACAGAGTTGCCAACATCAGAGTTGCTATTGAGGAAGCCATATGGACGCACGAAGCCTCTCATTTCACGCACCATGTTCAAAAACATGATTGGCCAAAGCATTTACATGCTTACTGTCATTTTCTTCCTTCTATTCTATGGTGAGTTCTTTGATAGACTTCGTGAGACTGGTATGTGTAATTTCTCATCTTTGTTCAAATTGCTGATGTGCTGTTTGAGATTCTAAGGCTGGGATGTAGAGTAGTCTTTGTCTTGATAGCATAAGTCTCAAGTTTCCCCTTCTCCAGTGCATTGTTTCATGTTAGACTATGGAACAAGAATGTGTTTTAACCCGTTGAGGCATGTATATCTACGTTTTTGTTGTAATTCAGTTTCCTGGAAAGACTTACACATTAGAATATTAAATACATAAATATTGTAATGAAATCTTGCCTAAGAGCGGGCACCAGTACCCTTTAGGCCAATACATGGTTTTGTCCTGAGTCTACCATGACATTAATAATGAAAATAATTTGATATGGTGGTTTCACAGTGAAACCACTTTGTCAGAAAGGGTTAACACAGAGGCTCACACTTGAGTCCTGTTTGTTGGGTGCACCATATTAAGGGCCACAGCTTCCAGGCAGTGAATGTGTTTGTGGAAGAGATATTCCTTACCCAAGTAATCCTTCTCTCAAAAAGCTGCTTTGCCATGGATGTACCTCATGTTCACAAAGATGGGACAGTAGATAGGCTTTTTCCTCTGAGAAAATAATGTAAGCTTTGACTTGCTCTTTTCATAGCACCCACCATGTTGGATATCGACAGTGGACTGTTTGCAGACTTGCATGCTGCACCATCAGAACATTTCACCATAATCTTCAATGTCTTTGTCCTCATGACCCTGTTCAATGAAATAAATGCACGCAAGATCCATGGGCAACGGAATGTTTTCAGTGGGGTATTCAGCAACCCCATTTTCTGCAGTATCTGGTTTACTACAATAGTTCTTCAGGTGAAGCCTAGTTTTTTTTAATATTTTTTGTCCTACCCTGTAATTGAGTGAATGCAAAGATTGCCAATTTTCCAATACTATTGCGGGTTGTCTTTTAACAGATACTGATTGTGCAATTTGGAGGCCGGCCACTGTCAACATCAGGACTCCAGTTGGATCATTGGATGTGGTGTATATTCTTTGGACTTGGCACACTCATCTGGGGCCAGGTCATCACCACAATCCCCACCAAAAAGCTTCCCAAGATACTTACGTGAGTATCTCAATCACTTCTCTCGAATGCTATGGACTCAAATCTAGTCTTTTAAAGGATAGAAGAAATATTCATCTGACTGGATAATTTTTACCAGTTTGTTTTAAAAAAAAAAAACCATCAAAGTCATGATGGTTTTTTTTTGGGGGGGGGGGGGGTTTCCCTGTCCCTGTCCCTGTCCCTGTCCCTGTCCCTGTCCCTGTCCCTGTCCCTGTCCCTGTCCCTGTCCCTGCCCCTGTCCCTGTCCCACCTGTCCCTGTCCCTGTCCCTGTCCCTGTCCCTGTCCCTGTCCCTGTCCCTGTCCCTGTCCCTGTCCCTGTCCCTGTCCCTGTCCCTGTCCCTGTCCCTGTCCCTGTCATTCAGTCGTTATGAGAAAGGATTAGAAGTTGACATTTGAAGGGAGGAATTTTTTATTTCCTCAGCTGATATAATTGAATCCACCAGACCTGAGGGCTTATCCCTTCTTGATCCTAATGCAAGTATGATCATCTGACTTTCAGTATATTCCTTACCAGTTGTCCTTGAGGTACCAGTGAGGATGATTGCTAGAGCTTTTCAATACCTTCATGCATTGGCTGGGTCCCTGGCCATTAACATAAAATTGGTTAAAATGAAGTTGTGGAACCCCAGGACTCATGTCTATTGGTTGGATGATTTATTGAGGGCCAATGAAATAGTTGCAAATGATAATTGCTTGAAATGTTGGCCTGTGAGTGTGATCTCCATGCCAACTTTGCCCTCATCTCAGCCCATTAGCTTCTGTCACCTGTGGATTTGTGGTCTCCCAACTCTAAGCAGCTGGAATTTCAAAATGCTGCAAATTCCTAAATTGTTTCCTGCCTTTACAAGGCTCATTTTCTGACTTACTGCCACATTCCCTCAAAATAAATTCACCTCACACCTTCCCAGTCTCATATTATCCCTTCTTTGCTGCATACTCTATGGCTTGGCTTGATTTGGTATGAGATGGGATTTGGTATGGTAGGTATGGCCGTGGGCAACCTAAGGACATGGAACTGACTGACACAATTTTGGAGGAACGTGAGCAAGACATGGACCTGAGTGATAAGAAGAGGAGCAGTGGACAAATACTCTGGATCCGAGGTCTCACACGTCTCCAGACCCAGGTATGGCGCTCGTGTCCCTTTCCCGCCCTTCTCCGCCTGGCTTCTCCTGGTTCTGTCCTTGTTCTCTTTCATCTTTTTCCCTTTGCAAAGCTCTAATGCCAGCCGTGTCTAAGAGAAAATACCTTGTGATGAGATAAACCAAAACATTAAGGAAAAAAATATGGATGATATGTAGATATATTGTATAGAGGTGTGGAGAGTATCCAAGCAGCGGATGAAGGCTAAAAGGTTCAACGTTGAGAGCATTCACCCCCGAGAGAATGGACTTTTTCGACATGCATCGTCCTTACCCCCCTGGTTCTTTCTTCTCACCCCTTCTCTATCTTTCCTATCCTGAGACAAGTTGGCAAACTTTGACCTCATTTGCACTTGGAAGCCTTCACTCACTCACATTCTCTCTCCCCAGATCCCCAGTAACTCTATCTGTCTGTTTGTCACCATTGAGTTTCTTTTCTGACATGAGGGCCAAAGCGAAGAGAGTTCACGTGATGCCGGTACTTGCTTCCACAGCTCCGAGTTATCAGGGCATTCAAGAGTATGCTCGAGGACTTCGAAGAACGTCGCAGCGTGCATAGCTGGCACAGTTACCGTAGTATTCGAGGCATACGTGGCCAGCCGGGCACGGGGGAGGCCCAGCTGTGTTTCATAGACGATGACAGCAACCCGAAAACACCCCCCAAGTCCACACAGGATAAAAATCACCTCATCCAAAATCATCACCCTCAGACTCTCGCTCTTTCCCCTCATCACTTCCCATCGTTGAACCCGAGTTCAGATTCCCCGGGAAGTGGAAATCTGTCCCCTCCAAAATTCCTTCGCCCTCTCTGGGATCTCCCGAAATTTGCCTCTGAGACACGTATCTAACAGTACTAACAAGAACACTGTTGCTGTCGTCTGTCTATCTGACTCTCTCTCTCGGGGCAGGGCGTAAGTCGTTTGATCCACTCACTGTATCACGCATATACACTGTTTCTCTTTCCCTTTTGAACCCCCGATTTGATGAGAGTCATGCATGGCCTCACCCTTGACCCTATCAGACATATCAGACCTTTCTGTTCATCTCTCTTCATCTGTCTCTGTCTTCCTGTTCCTGCTTTCCTTCTTCCTCATTGAAGCAGAGTTCTTTGAGTGCAAGCAAGCAAGCAACCAAGCCAGCAACCCAGCAACCCATCCACCTTCTTGTCTGTCTGTCAGTCTGTCTGTCCCCATTTCACCTGAGCAGATGCAGGTCTTTTGTACCCATCTTTTGGGGGTTTTTTATTTATTTATCCAGACATGATTTCCTTGAGCTTTTCCCCCACCCACTTTCTTGTGCCTTTTCCTGCCTCTGCTCACTCACATATACACTCTCTCCACATCTTGACAATCTCTCTTCTTCAGTTCTCATCTTTTTTCCTCCCTTTCCTTCTACTTCTGGCTTTCTCGATTTTCATCTTTCTCTCACTCTCTCTCTCTCTTTCCTCATTCACTATGCCTGTCATTAGAGTGATGGGACACAGAATCCAGGTATGGGATTCCTTGTATAGAAAGGTTGAAATGCGTGGAACTCGAAGATGCACTATGAAGAGGGAAAAGGAAGCAGCTGGACATAGATGAAGAACACGTGCCTCCCTCTTAGTCTTCACTCACTCACTATCCCTCCCTCTCTCCTCCTTTCTCTCCCTCCCTGACTCGTATATTTGCTCTTGAAGGTGATCGGGGGTGAATTACAAGAACGACTTATCCCAGTCCCGTACAGCAAGAGTTCCACTGATCAAGCTGTAAGCTTCTCTTCCAGTTTCCAGTGTTCCATGAGCCGTTTTTTCTAACTTGTCTTGTCTTTTCTTTCCTCTTTTATTTCCTCTTCCTTTTTCTTCTCTCTCTTTCTCTATTTCCATTCCTCTTTCGCTCTTTTCTTTCTTTCATCTTTTCTTTCCTTCCTACCTTCACTTCGTCACTGCTGCTTATAGGAGCCTGGGAAATTGCCTGAATGGCATCCAGAGGACTTGTTTGAAACTGTAAGCAGCATATAATCTACCTCTGTCTCTGTCTTTGTCCTTCTTGTTTCCCACCTCTCTTCTTTCCTTTATTTTTTTTCTTTGCTTTCTCCCTTCATCTTCCTCTTCTTTTTTTCTGCCCTTCACATTTCTCTTCTGTTTTTTGTTTTCTTACTTGTTCCACTTTCCCTCTTCACTTTTTTCTTTTTCTTTCTTTCTTTCTCTCTCCCTCTCCCATTTTTTTCATTCACTTCTTGATGTCCGGATTTTTTTTCTCACATCACACTCACAAAGAGATTGGGTAGAGCATGGAAGCATGTCCCTTGATTTCCCCCCCTGCAACCATCCTTTTTGCATTCCTTCTCTTAGTCTTGACAGCTCTGCCTTGCCTCTCAACTCAGTCACGTAAGTAGATTTTATTTCTAGCCTACTTTAGTTGTCATCATTTTCATTTTCCAGCATGGTGCATGGTTCCATTTGGTGTTGGGACCCCATAGTATAGACTTCCTGTCTCAGTTTAGTCTAGTTTAATGTCATCCTACAACTCTCCTTCTGCACAACTTATTTGACCTTGCCACTCATCACTTTACAGTCATTCAGAGTTATACATCCAGTATGAAATAATATTAGATGCCTGCCCAATCCAATCCAGCTAGTGTTGCAGAGGGGGAGTTGTGCTAGTTGTGAAGCAATGCGTCTTTGGATGAAGATCCTGAATAAATGAATTTGTGTTTATTGGAATATGGGAATAAGGAAAAGGAACTATTTGAATGAGGGATCTTCATCCTTGTCCTGAGTGTCACCTTGTTTACGTGGGGAACATGGGGATGCCTCAGCCCTGGGAGAAAGTTTTTCATTGACCACAGTGATCTTGATGCGTTGTTGCAGATGGACAAAAGCTCATACCATCTACCCATCATGCCTCCCCTTCTTTCAACACCTTTATTCTGTATTCCATGACCTGCACTGCTGGTGCAATCCTGGTTGTGACTTTGCACCTGTGCAGCTAATGGAGTGCACTATAGGATTCTTAAGTTGCTCTGCCATCATGGCTAATCGAGAGGAGTCAGTCTGAATAGAGGGGGGAGCCGCTGTGCCAATATCATAGGAGTCAGGATTAAAGCAAAAAATTTTAATGATCCTCTTTGGCCCTCCATCCCTGCATGGTTTTTCTGCTGTAAACTGTTGTGTGAATACAACTCCCTTTAATTGTGTGAATCCTGTAATGTTGTGAAACCTGATGCTGTCATGACCTGATGAATGTCCTGTCTTCCCTAATCATTGGAGCCTAAACAAAATCACAATGCAGTTGCTGATATTTAAATGTAATAAATGAAAAGACCAAGCCAAATGAGAATGAGCATGCATATGTCATCAACTGATCCCACAAGTTCCCCCATCCTTTTTTTCATCATTTGAAATAGTTTGTAAATGATATATTTGTGTATTTTGAAGATAATTGCTTTGAAAATCTTCATCAGGTGGCAAAGCAGAAAGGCATCTTCTAATTCCTGATGAATGGATATGTCAGGTTTCAATTCATGGAAATTTTAATAGGCTGTGCTAACTGCACCATTATTATAGAACAGAAATTTCAGCTGTTTGGTTGCACTCACATTTAAGTCTTTTTACATTTTAAATTTTCCTTTGGGAATTGTATTTCAAAAGTATAGTGAAACCTGTCATGACAGTCAACCTTCCTGAACTAACCATATGTGTACATGAACTTTTTTTTTCTCAGAAGAGAACATATTCTCCATCCACCTTCTTTGACCTGATCAAGACCACCCACCACCACCTACCCCCAAAGATACTTATTGCTAAACTAACTGCAGCAAATGCTGCCTTCAAGCTGTGAACCTATAAAGTTGTATTCTGTCAGTCATGTGGAGTTTCAGCTGTTGGCTGCCTTTTTTCCTTGGAAGGGGGAGACTGGCATCTTCTTGAATTTAAATGGCCTTAGGAATTCCACACTTGGGTGGGGATGGGCTGAAATTAGCCATGAATGGAGATTCCCAACATATTTGTTATTAATCACCCCTTTTCCTTGAGATAATCTGTTTCCTCATGTCTAGTCAGTAACAAAATCAACATGAACAAACCTATTGAGATGACCACTTTCCGTCAGAACCATGAAAGGTCGTGACAGACAGGTTTCACTATATGTGAGAAATTATATACTATACTGTATATATAGTCCTGAAACCTTGCAATCTTGTTCTGGTGAAGTTTAGCCCCTGCATTGTAGCTTTATCAAAAGATGACACTCACATGTGGAGGGAGGTGGGAGAACCATTAATGCTGTCATCATCACAAACTAGATCAAGCCTTGTTTGCGGAAATTGAGAGATAGATTAGAGAAGACCTAGCAGTAAAAATACATCACACATGTCCAGTGTGCTCCTTCCTTTCCCAAGGCTTTTTCAGGTGGACACAAAATTTTATATCACATCAGAAAAGAGCTTCATATTTATTGAAGATTGAGACTTGGATTGCTTGCACCAAATTGGTTTGGCCTAAGCTGATCTGTTTTATCCCTTATGGAAGTAGGTTCATCTGAGTTGTTATTCTCATAGAACCTCAGTATGAAATAGTCTATAAGAGTTAAACATATTTAGAGCATGTCCCCTTAGATCTATTAAGCCCTTTGAAGAAGTGCAGTGCTAGTGCAATGTTAAGCCTATGTCTGGAGTGTTAGTTCCCACCTTTTAAATTGTGTAAGCACTTTACATGCATAAAATGTGAAGCTTTGGTAAACTTGGTGATGAGTGAAGGAAAGAACCATTACTTAACAATTTGAG
Source organism: Darwinula stevensoni (assembly GCA_905338385.1). Classification (NCBI taxonomy): domain Eukaryota; kingdom Metazoa; phylum Arthropoda; class Ostracoda; order Podocopida; family Darwinulidae; genus Darwinula; species Darwinula stevensoni. Next base: position 41,297 of record CAJPEV010000504.1, read on the forward strand.
TGGCCTATTGGAGCCACATAAAATTAAAAATTTTTCTTGGAGAGAATATAACATCTGTCCAGGGAAAAAAAGTCAATTGAAAGGAACGTAGGAGAAGTTATCACACTCACCTGGATTGTTACCTTTGGTTATTACACTAGCAGCAACCCACATCAATGCTTTTACGAGCAGTCACTTGTGTGAAGAGTCTGCCTTCGAATGTATGTAGGACTAACTGGTTAAGATGGACTGACTAAGGGTTGAATATATTGATATAAGTGAATGGATTGTGGTGTTTTCCAAGATAGGATTTGAAGGCAATGAAGAGATTTATGGAAGGCAGAGATATTTATCTCCAGTTTACACGGTTTCAAGAGTATATATGAAAATGGAACTATCTCAGAGATTTCTTGCTCAATGAGGAAATGATACTTTTTTTTTTACCCGCTTCTTCCGTTACATCTGGATTTTTTTGCAGAAATCAACCAAGCAGAGGGCTGGAGAGATGCACACAAGTAGGCCTAAAGCAGTATTTCCTTCATTTTTCTATCTTTCGGAGTCATATTTTTTCAACAGTTCTCCTTTAAGGGCTTCATGAGCCAGGTGGTGGAAATGTGACGGTGAGGTACAGGTTTTCCTGTGATAGAGGGAAGCTTTCTCCCAGTTGAGGCATGGTTGTATTGCTTGAAGGGGTGGGAGATAATGGTTGAATGGTGGGTGTGTTGGTAGATACGAGTGGTGAACGCTTTCCGAGCGGGACTGGATACTCGCTACGATCGCAGCAACCCGGCCATCCAGGCCATCCTACAGAAGCAGGCCTCCCTCTCCAAGCGCCTCTCACAGACGTCCTCCATCGAGTATGCCGACAACATCGCCGAGGAGCTCGGACTCCCTTCGCAAGTCGATCTGGAGCGCATCTCCTCGCATTCGCACACGGAGACTGCCGTGTAGCCGATCGAAACGTTCCGAGGAAGAGGAGCGTGAAGCATGTGAAAGACATGGACGCATCCTCGAAACGCAGAAGAATCTCCTTCCTTTCCCAATATCCTTTCACTCCCCCCTCGTTTCTCTTTCTCCAGCATTTGGTTCCATCATCTTTCCGTTCTCGCTCGGTTTTTTCTTTGTCTCCCTCTGTCTTTCTCATTCTAAGCTTGTGATAAGTCCAGCGGCAGAGTGTCTTCCTCTGTCTCATGCAAATATTGTTGACATCTCTCTCATATGAGAAATGACAGTTGGTTTTGTCATCTCTCTATCTCAGCGGTGCTAAATGATATGAACTTTGTTGAAACATTTCCTGTAAATACCCCCAATGTTCCACCTTTCCCTCTTCTCCACCTCCCCCGCTATTGTTACTTTATGAGAATGAGACAGGAACAATTCATCCTCGTGTGAGTGTGATGAAACCGAGCAAATATTAAATACAATATGGGGAAAAAGAAAGAAAAAAAAAGACAGCGTGAACGAGATGTTTCCATCGACAGTTTTCATATTTGCTTGCTTCCTTTGCTTGCTCTCATCCTCTCCCCCTTGTATGAGAGACTATACCTCACCTTGAGTTCATGGAGAGTCTGCAATTTTAGAGATGCTGCGTTTATTCATCTGATCCCTGCGATGTGGTTGGATGGCTCCCTCTATCTTCTTTGATCTCAACCTCCTTCTTTCTGTCTTTCTCTCTTTTGCTGCCATCCATTCATCCATCCAACCGAACCCAACATCTTACCTGCCCATCATACCATCTACACCTACCCTCGTATACCTATCTCTTGCCATAACATATCTGCATGGTAAACTGGATTGTTAGGACTCTGGAAGATGCAAGATTAGCTTTTTTCAAAGTGCATCTTTCCATCTATGGTAGCTAGAGAAGATCAGGACAGTTGACGATATTGTTGAGAAGCAATATATGATCTATAATAATTATTATGATAATTACGATCTATTGGGTGATTGCTTTGTTCCTCGGCTCTGTCTCTTTGGATGAAGGTGCTTTTTTCTGGGGCTTATGTTGGATGTGATATACTGTCCATGCCGACTGTTTCCGTTTTCGCTAGCCTCTCCCCCCGAATCGTTACATGTTGGCTCTGGTTAAAGACAGCTTGAAGAAAATCCTAAAGGATAGAAAGAAAAAAGTTTGTGCAACCCCCTCACTCGAGAGCCACCACCTGTTTCCATCCGTATGTTGATTCTCGCTGAAGATTTAAGGGTTTTTACAAATACATTTTTAATGCCACTTGGTGTCTTCCTTTCCTGACGTCGTGGCCGTCCGATTTGGTGTGCGGATGTAGAATGTGTAGGATATGAGCAATCGAAATTATGCCAGCCTGCATCATCGCGAGGCAATGAATTCGTCTAAGAGTGAGGAGACGTCGAGATGCAGAATCTAGAATTCGTGTCCTGTAGCGATACTCCTTTCACACTCATATTACCCTTATGTTAGTCGACTGGGTCTCGTGAGTAGATGGAGTTTCATCTAGAAGTAGCACCTGGACGTTTGGTTACTTTGCTCAAGTACTGCCGTGGCTACAATAAATTTCGCCAGTGTGAACGAGAATTTGAAAACAGGTTTGCCTCTTGGATGAGGGTTTGTCTCACCATGACAGGCATGGGTGAGACCCGTACCTCACTACTTGCATTATACAGTTTCGTATGTCCTGCATATCTTTTTTTAAATATTTCTTTTCGGATCTAATGTAAGTCAAAGAAATTATATGTGAATCATGCAGTAGGATAGTGGGAGGTTTGCATCGATTTTTTTCTTCCGAACTGCTCCGTCACCAAAGCGGCCGACGGAAGGACCCTCTTTCAACTCTGCGAAGTCACCATAGGCTTTCGCTTCAGTTCAGCGTCAATCCCGAAGGGATGTTCACATGCTCCAACTGCCAGGGCCGCCCAGAGGGGGGAGGCAATCTGCCCTGGGCCCCACATATCAAGGGGTCCCAAGGGGGGCCTCCAAAGGACCTCAAGGGGGGAGTCTAAGTCTCCAGTTTAGTTTTGCCCCGGGCCCCTGGAAATCTCTGGGCGGCCCTGCCAACTGCTTAAACTACATTCTACCACAACTAAATTATTAGTTCATCGACGAATTCAATCGAGAGATGGTGTTTTTATATCTACGGCTGAGAGTATGGTGCTGACGTCCTTGAGAATTCGTGGAAACTGGTTCGGTTGGGAAGAAATTAAAGCGTGGCCTTCCATGACGGAAGGAAAAGAAGCTTGTTCGAAACTGCGGTATCTTTTCCGGAACGATGGATCGGCCCCTCGTCGCATTTTGTCGAGCAATGAGCAATTCCACCTCTGGGAAGGTCCATCGCCACGACGCACGGTGGTCCTTCGGGCCGATTATGGATCGCTACCACATCTTCAGCTTTATGCGACGTCACCATGCTGTTTACCTAAGGCAGTTTTTTGAGCAACTACATGAAGAAGTGACCTTTCCTTAGATAACGTGCATAACTGGAGAAATACAAGAGATGAGGAATGCCTAAGTAGATACGAACCGGGTAGGTCTCACTCCAAGCTAATGTGATTTCATCAGATTCCATGGAGATGAGCTTCATCTAATGAAAAAAATTCTCTTACCCATGTTAAGCTAATCAAATTTTCCACGAAATCCGAATGAGATCCTTCAATTGAAGCTGATGTGATGCATATCCCTCAAAAGAAGAGGTGCCGTTACCAGCTTTCATTAGAGCGATGCTCGCTGGAATGCCGTTATCGGAACGGGTGGAGTTTTATAAGTCATGGGATTGTTACGGTTTGGCGTGTGGGTATAGTGCCTTCCACTCGACCAGTGAATCACAACCCGATCTGTAAGTAAAGAAGTAAATAAAATAGTCATGGAAGTCTGGAAACCGGGCCGATGTCGCGCTCCTACTGGCAGCTGCAACCCGAACCGAATGGGACAAGAAACTGAATAGGCCTACTTATAATTCGTCCCATCAAATGCGCAAGAGATACAGGAGTGTTATCTCCCACTTCCTATAACGTGTCTACCACTTGGGCCAGATGGAGGGAATGTCTAGTCCCGAATGAGAGGAAGGAAGAGGTGAGAGAGAGAGGATGCATACCGTCTAGGATCTCTCTTCCCAAGACGTCTGACAGAAGGGTAGCTGTATTCAGCCCCAAGCGAAGATGGGGAAACCTGACTCCTCGGACAGGTCCGATCCCTGAGCATGGACCTTCATTTCCAGGCATTTATGAAGAAAAGTTCCGAATTCAAATATAAAAAAAAACATGCGTTTACCTCTAGCATACGACGAGCGGTATGAAACGGGGAGTGAGGTGACGGGATTATTACACGAAGAGTTTATAAGGAGGGTCTGTTGACGGGTGAAGCGGGGAGCAGGTGCCCAACCGGAGACTTCCTTTGAGTGGCTCACAGAGCGTCTCCGTGAATAAAAGCTTCCCCCCTACCAGGCAACTCGCCGCTCGACTGTCACGGTTGAACGCAACTGATTCGAGTAGGTTAGGTTAATACGTGACCTCGAATGGCCGTTCAAATGTGCTGCGATGGGGAATTTCCGAATAGAGATTTTGCTTCGTGCCTTAGAAAAAGAATTTGCTGTCACAGGAAAGACTAACGAGTACAAACTCGTTTTCACCGAGTTCACCTGGAGCATGTCCAAGTCGAAGTCAAAGGGCACTAGCAGTTGCTAAAATATAAAAAACCGGAAGTAAATTCATGGGTATCTTGAAATTAAACATTCTCATCACCACCAACCTGTAAAATACATCCACTAAAATGTGGTAGGACTGATTTAACTTGAGTGCAACTGTTGCTAGATTTATGTGAAAGACATGTTTCCCCCGACGCAGGCGATTCGCCTCTGATAGTGGACTACATTGATAATTTCACTTTTGCTCCGCTGTGTCTCGGAAGTAGAAATTCGGAAATGTGAAGAGGACTCCCAGCTACTCCATCTTGGAGTGTCCGTGGAGAAAAAAAAAAAGAAAACCATTATGGCTGCTATCGACTCAAATCTCTCTCTGGACGCCTCTCTCTTTTAATTTCACTGCGAAGCTGGTAGTTTCATGATGGGACCAAAATCAATTAATTTTTTTTGGAGGGGGAGTGGAATCCGTTTGATTGATGGCTTTTAAAAAGCAGTCGTTCTCGAGTGGCTTACCCTTCCGCTAGCAATAATGCGGCCTTCATTTGAAGACGAAAGCACGAGAACAAAGACGAGGGTCTCCGGATGACGCAAAGAGAAGCGAGGGCCTCGTGAGCAGACGAGGAAGGAAGTCTTTACACCCTGGTTCCAGTCGATTCTAAGTGGTTACTGCTGCCCTGCACGGTCGCGAATGTCGTGCAGGGAATCGGGTAAGCAGGAATGGACGTCGGCAGGGCCGGATTAAGGGGGAGGCAAAGGGGACTGTTACCCCGGACCCCATTCTTCCAGGGGGGCCCCGAAGGAGCTTAAAAACGTGAAGTATTTGTGTGAAATGGGGGGAGGGGGTAGCCCCAAGAACTCACTTGCCCCGGGCATCGCAACTTCTTAATCCGGCCCTGGACGTCGGACACGGTGGGAATGGTCCAGCCGACGGCACGCGGCACGAAAAAATACACCGAAATGAAGGAAGGGAGATTTGAGCGATTTACATTTTTAAAGCACTAAGTTAAGCTCTTAAATAAAAAAAAAATTACGTTGCCGTGCTTGGAACGTTCTTTCTGGCTAAGAAAAAGGATGCTATTGCTTCCCACTTCGTCCTCCCAGTGTGAGAGTTCCTAAAGAACTTCCCGGATCGGTGGAGGCAGTCTGCTGTGATGGGGCCATTTGCGTGCCTCGTCTCGTCTCTCTCCGTTTCTTCCTCTGGAGCAGGGTAGGCCTGGCCCACAGGGATACCGGGGGGGCCCTTGGTCTGCATCACGGGGAGGAGGGGGTGGGGGGTGCGGAGGCCCTTTGTCAGCAATTTCCCGAGGAAATTAGGTCGTCAGTCCGACCCTGCTCTGGAATCGCGCGAAGAGTCGAGCGAATGCCATGAAACTTGAAAACCCGAAAGAGTCTGTTCGGGCAACAGCAGACGACGTTCCGTCCAACGAAAGGAAGGAAGAAAGAAGGAAAGGCTTGGATTTGCATCGGGCTGGGAGGCGGCCAGGAGGAAGCCTTCCTGATCTAGCTTCGATAAACACCTCCCTCGTGTCCTCTATTACTCCGGATTGCTCGATTTTGGATTCCTCGCTCTTGAGAATTAATATTTAAAAAATGAATAAAAGAGAATCTAAGATACATTCATTTATCACCATGGATCCTCTTGGAGTTTCAAGTTGCACCCAGGACCGGCCTTAAGCATATGCCCCCGCACGGGGCGCAAATTCACCAGGGACACCAAAACGTGACTGAATGTATGAAGCAATAATGGATGCTACCCTCCAAAGTGGAAATGCCTTCCATTTTTGCGTCATTTTGGACGGTAGGGATTGACCCTTCTCCTTTCTGGGGGGGTTGGGATTTTTTTTGCACAGGGCACATAAATAGCTAGGGCCGGCCCTGGTGGCACCCTCCAGACCATCGATATGAAACCCACAGAAGCACGTCTTCGTCGAGTGTCCATGCAATTACGCTTTACTTTTGTGCCGACGAAGCGAACCAGCGATCGGAACGGAGCCTCGCAGAGTGAATGCCAAGTAGGAAAGGGACGTGACCGGCCTTCTCCGTTTCCAATCCGAGTCGATGACGCATTGGAGATCGGTCGTGCTCCGTGGCTCTTCAAAGAGTTGCGGGATGGCTCATGGCCAGTTCCCGAGGGGTTCAACGTGGCAACCTGGTAGGCGTCGTTCTGGATCCGCCTCAATGCGTCTTACGTTTCTTTGCGGATTCTTCCCTATTTATGCGAGGAAAGCATGTCGATTAAGATAAATCTCGAATTAAATTGCGTGCAATTTAATTCAAGGTCACACTATTATTGAATCCTGGTGTGGACCTCGAGACGGTGACGAGAGGATACGAGGGGGGGGGGGAGTCACCTCGTCCCCTCTACCTCCAACCTCCGAGAGACTTCCCCCTAGCCCGGACGAAGAAAAAAATTGTCGACGGCCAGAGACCGAGGACTCTTTCTGTCATTATACCTGTAGTTATCTGTGCATGCGTGTAGATGTGATACGTCCTTCTCTCTTAACAAATGGGTGGACCCTTCTTCCGGACAGTTGTCTCGCATTCTGTAATATACTCTTGTTCCTTTTGTTAGACCATTTCGTCTTTCATTACGGATCTCACCGGTACTATAATAATAGGAATCAGATTATAATTAACACCACCCACAGTTGTACACGTCAGGAACGCCCACACTGGTGATCAACTACGATTTAAAAAAAAATGTTATATGGATATTTCCTTTTTTCTGGTAGACAGAAATCCGCACTTAATTTTTTTCTGTTTGGATTTTCCCTCTGTGCTCAGTGATCAGTGCTCTAAATGGAGCAGGATGCCACCCTGCCAAGACTGATTTTTGACCCGGGCCATTCCGCAAAAACGAAAACGGGTAGAAATGGATTCAATGTTGGAGGTTCAAGTAGGGATGACAAGAGGCCTTTCGGCCCATTAGGACATCCCGTGTCGAGGTTGAGCGTTCCGTCATAGAGCTACGAGCATTTGCGATGTTCTTCTCTATTTTCATGTTCTACAATAAGATTGCTGCGTTTCCAGTCATTGAATCCTGATGTAGCAAAGGGAGATTCTTTCTTGGACAATAGGCGACATGCAAAGCAGTACAAACAACCTTGGGATGGTGAATAGAGTAGCCATTCGCGTTTTACACACTCGCCATTCCGCAGTTCACGTTTGAACACATTCTTTGATAAATGTCTTGTCTGAGTTCTCTCTCCTCCGGCTCCGTCGTACACTCGGCGTGAGTTTGAAAGGTTGCAATCATGATTCTGACATGATGTCGGCCCACTACGAATCCAGTAATCCACTGTATTAGTATTCTTAATGCTCCATAGCCCGGGATCTGTGACGTGAATCGCACACTCCTTTGCCGTTACAGATTTGTGTATTTCCTCTTGTGGAATGTCCCCAGCAGCAGGAACAGGTAATGGTATGTCTGGAACTGGATGATTGGATGCAGGAGTGGATGTAGATGGCGATGCTGTATTTGGAGGAGCAGTACTAGTAGCTGACGTTGCACCTGGATTGAACCAAGATGTTAACTTTGGAAGTTTGCTCATTTTCTCCTTCTCCTCTGCAGCTCTTTTCCTCTTCTGTGCTCCACTCATAAAAGTACGCCTCATTTCTGCTCAAAGGGTAATCCACCTGGAAAAAATATAACTTTTTTAAAAATTTTATTTATAGTATATTACAAATATTTATAGTATAAAAAGTATTTATTTATTGACAGCGTATATAGATTTAAAAAATATTGACTGGTTAACTATTATTTATATGATTAATCTGTATTAGCGCTTATTTCGTAGTGTAAGTAACACAATTGATAGTTGAAAATCACTTGACGTCAGTCACTCTTTCTTCTTCGAAGTGTTGTCAATAAACGTTAAAACAAAAGCAAACACCAACACACAACCTCGTACCAATTAGGCAATTAAAATCCACAGCTGCAAGTCAGATTAACAACATTATAACAATACAATATTATTGCGTTAACAATACAATATTAATGCACTTAACAATATTATAAGAAATAACATTTGTCAGATAGTTATGCACAAATTATTTATATTATAAATATAATTTGAAAAGGGATTTGAATCCCAGGCCTTTCCAGCGCACTGAGCTAAGAAAAAGAACTGGAGAGGGCCATCATTCAGAGGAGGGCCACAAGAATGATTAAGGAGGTTAGGGGGCTATCATACGGGAAGCGTTGAGAAGTGTTGAGACTGTACTCGCTCGAAGGAAGGTTAAGGAGGGGGGATCTCATCCATGAATGAATTCCAAGTCACGTCATGTAGTCTAAAGGTGTTTGCTGAACCGACTGGGTTTTGCTGTTAAAAATCATTTGTACTGTGGGTTATGAGAAACTGATAAATCCAAAATTTCAGCTATGTGGGTCCAACAATCTTAGAGATATGCCCTTTAAAAGTTTGAGAGTTAAGGGTAAAATGCAATATCTCAAGAAAATGTAATATATCTCGAACAACTTCAGCTAGAAATATGAATAATCAGGAGTCAGGAGTCAGGAGAGTTAGTGATATCAAGAGGCGATTTCACCCATTTCGATATCACGTGTCGAGGTCGAGCGTTCCTTAATTTTAGGGTAGGCCTAACCCTCTTGAAGCTAAATATTTTTTTTATTTTTATTTTTTACTATCCTAGTTGCTTACTGTCTAGTACCTACGTCAAAATTGCCCCCCACCTTTTTGCCTGTCCATGAAAGCATCTAGNCCTTCAGGCTGCAGAGCCTTTGTGTGATGGCTTTACTTTAGTGATTAGGCCTGGAGGTTTTTTTTTTTAATTCCCAATTTCCTTATAATAAAAAAAAGAAGAGTCGAAAAATGGCGACTAGCTGGTTAAGGAACGGTCGACCTCGACACGTGATATAGAAATGGGCGAAATCGCCTCTTGATATCACTAACTCTCCCGACTCCTGACTCCTGGGCAACTGCCCAGTGTGCCCATGCCTTAAGGCGGCACTGGTTGGAGGGACAGCTTTCGGGAACAGAGACTCTCTAACGTTAACCTATGCGCTGTCCTAAGGTAGTCCTACCAAAATGTGATATACAGGCACCCCTCACTAAGTCTTATAGTGGCCACAGGTGTTGAGGCTGGGCCTGCTCATCTGCCACCTATTGGCTTTAGACTGCCGGCAACTGGCAGCGTACGTCTAGCAGAGTTTACACTTGGCACTCTTTTCATGTCTGTCTGCTATAGAACCCTGTTCTTATGGGGTTTCCTCTCGTAAAGTCTAATTTAATTATTTGGCTTCTAAGTCCCTTAATTAAAACTCTGATGGAGTTAGGCCTAGAACCTTGCATAAAAATAAAAAAACGAGAATTGGGTGGGGGTTGAACCCACTGCAGTTGACGTTGAGGTTCAACTCAATCCTTAAGCCATCAGTTTTCCAGACCTTTCAGGCTGTAAGATTGTATTTGAGAGATCCTTGGGCAATCAGTCAGGGATGTTGCTTCACTTGGTGAGAGGGAAGAAGGGTATTATAAAACCATGTGTGAAAAATTCAACTATGATTAATATTTGAAAATGTGTGACAGGAAGCAAACAAGTGTTCATCTCCCATCTATTAACAGCATAGTAATCATTTGTTTTATTGCAGGAAATGCTTCTGCATGATATGGATGTTCTCCCAGACTTAACCACATTTTTTGTAGTTAGTACCAGAGGTGTCAAACTTGATTAGGCTGGAAGCCAGATGAAGCCTTCAGGGGTGATTAGGAGCCACAATAAAAATCTACTACCAAATCCTTCATGTAAACAGGCTGAAATTTATGGCACTTTTCTAAAACCAACTGCTGAAGTGGACTTTATGGGCCAGACAATATGGATTGGCAGGCTGGATCTAGCCTGCAGGTTGTCAGTGCAGTTGCACTTGAATTGACCATGCCAAAAAGGGTTTGGAGTTGCAAGAAGAGTTCTTTGCAGTTCCAACACAAAGCCCACAAATAACCCCACAAAAAAAAGTGGAGCAGTTAGATCAGGTGATCAGGATGGCCATAGAATGTCTCCAAATCTCGAAACAACATGATTTGGAAATGGCTCCAGCAAATGCTGTCTTGTTTCAATGCTTGTATGGCAAGTTGCACCATCCTGCCCAGACTTTTTTTTGTAGGGCTACTTAAAGTCCAAGGTCTATCTGACTAAACCACTATCATTAACTGAACTGGAAAACAACATCAGAGACAAAATAAGCCTCATTTCTCCTGAAACTCTTTAGCAAGTCATGGACAGTTTCTTTTTTTGCTGCTGTGAATACATACGTTTGGGCAGAAGTTACCTGACATTAGTAATTTTCAAAAACTGAAGAAATGTGTATGCCACAGTATTTCCACTTATGTTCTTTCAAATGTTTGGTATCTTGAATTTGTACTATCCGAATAAAACAATTTATTAGCAAGTCAAATGTGTCCATGAATTAATTGTCACCCTGTATTTTGTCTAGGTGTCTTGGTAAATAAGTTTATAATTGGATTATGTGTTTAGTGAAACCCAGATGAATCACTCAGTGATGGTGTCAGTCTATTCTGAAAAAGAACTGTTCCTACTTCCCATTGCAAATAAAAGTACCTTCCTTTTTTCTTTGGCTGAATGTATTGCCTGAGTTATCATGACCTCAAAAGATACCACCTTGCTTGTATTTTTGATTGACTCCATATTGGCAGAGCTGTGTAAAATTTCTGGTCATTGGAGCAACTCAGCCTTTAACCCACGGGCCCACAAGCCACAAAATTGAAAACTTTTGTTTAATTGGCCAAGAATAGTATTGAGTGAGCTGCTGAGTGAAGAATCAATAGTAGCTGGTGCTTAACACGTTGGTGACAATGCGTCCTGATGCCAGGATGCAGATTTTTTTTTCAATGAATACCCTCTGGAACTGTTGAGAACGTTAGTTTTCTGGGACCATGCGTCCTGATGGCAGGACGCATTTTTTGACAAAAAAAATGAGCGTGGTCCCACGCAGCGGACAAGCAAAAATAGGCTGGTCGTCAACGTGTTAATGAAGGGATCATGATAGGCTTTCCAGTCTTCTACTTTGTTTTTTTCCCCACCAAGTTTCCTTGCAAGCAACACAGTAGTACTCCATGGGCTGCACTGAAGAGCTTCCCTGACTTGAAGGAACCTATTAACCTGCTTAGTTTTAATCCCTGAATATACCATTACACCCCAGATATAGAGAAAAGTGCTTCCAAAAATGAATAGTGATATTTTGAGTGGATGATAAACTCTGCTTAATTGTAGTCACCCAATGGGAAATGCTGCATTTTTTAGGCCGACTTCTTTCTGGATGCATCACAGTCTAAACCTACTTCTGTGATTATGAATTTCATAGATGGGAACAGAAAAGGAATGAGGAGGAGTGATACAATCAGGAGGTTTTTAAAAAAGTGGCCCGGTGAGCAGAAATTTGGGATTTATCGCTTCCTTCCATTCTTCTTTGTTCTTGGGGCAGCCCTGGAGTTCTCCATGATCAACTGGAATGTTGGGGAAGTGAATTTCTGTGAGTTTCATTTTCATGTATGACCTTACATGGAAACAGGGATCAAGTGATTCAAGGATAGAAATTGAAGTCTAAAGAGATTTTAGCATGCAATGCAAGAAGCACCTACACATCGAGCATCTGAGAGAACAGCCTTCAGCTGCTGTTATATCTGCTGTGAGATTGCCCCATGGTGGGGAGATTATAGATCATTACTGTTATCTCATTTTTCAATATTTTGGCATAAGTCCTGTCCTCTTGGCTGTACAATAAAAAAATCCAAAGAAATCTATCTCATACTATATAAGTAAAGAATTTTTTAGAACTGGAAGTATCATGGGCCAAGCACTTTTGAAATCCCCCTCCATTACTGGATGCCATGAGGTTTAAAAAATACTTTATTTGAACTGGCTCACCTTCTGCACTTCAGTTGTGAAGGGGTGGGATCTTATCTTCACAGCTACTGAAAAATGCAACTTTAGGACCTACTGTCTACAATAGAGTAGAAAATGAAGATTTTGAATTTGTTTTACTTGCAATTATCCTTAATAAGATGTTGCAGGTCAATGTTGCACAAGCAAAATTGTGAACAGATCTATCTTAATTTGTCCTTCTGTCAGATGTAAAATAATTCGACTATGCAATTTGAAATGTACCTTGATATTCTCATGAGATGAGAATAAACTTTATGTATGAAAGGGAAGTGCTTTCATATTTTTATATCCCAAATCTCCTTCTAATGCACATCATCTTTCACTTATTATGATATGGGCTTAAAATAATGCTGAAATCCTGAGTGGCCCTAACTGAGAATATGAAGATATGAGATGTATTGGTGAACTGTTCTGGTGATAAAGATATGCTCTTGGCACAAGAGCCTGGAAAATCTCCATGGTTGAGGAGGGTGCATACTATACTTTGGCCATCTGCCACAGATAAAAGGGAATTCTTCCTCTCTCTGGCAGTTGTTCACCTATTCCATCTCTGTGTGCTTGGAACATTTATTTGACGGAGCCAAAAGAAATGTGAAGAAAAATAGTGCATCCTCATTATGGTTTGATCAAAAGCTAAAGGGGACCATGATGAAAATTAAGAAATCCATAAAGCCCTGTATGAAGGATGGACAGTATTGAATGATATAACAGTATATGCAGAGTTCACGTTAACTCACTATAGCGAGTTCCTGACTCATATTTTCTTGGAGGGACTCATATTTGCAAATCACCTAAGTCTGTGGAACTCATTGACAACCACCTGAACATGTTTCCACTGAGTTGAAGCTAGGTGCCAGGACTCAAGATTTAAAAAAGGTAGTGTGAACCCTGTATATATAATGCTTTTATTGCTTCTATTAAATTATTCCATCTAAAATAATTGTTCCTTTGCCAGATTTATGAGGGAAGTATGATATATTTAAAATGTGAGTAAACAATTATTTAAGCAGCTTGAGATTATTCCACTTTTGATTTCATTTGTGATATATTAGCATATCTTGTTAGCATCATGTAAAAAAATCATCATAGTAAAGTGAGCAACAGAATGGAAGAATCGAGAAGTGGATAATAAAATGAAAGGGGGAGGGAGAGATATGAGAAGAACATATGAAGGGAGCAGATAGGGAAAGAAGAGCATTTTGCTAGGGAGGAAATGTGTTGGAAAGGATAGAGGTAAGGAACCAGTTTTTTTTTATTCATTTTTTATGTACCAGTGTCAGCTTGCACCAATGTCCATCCATCCAATATCTCTGGCCCAGTCCTTCACATTCTTTAGTCAATTATCACTATCAATATATATTGAGTTGCTGTTCAAAATGTGCATGTACCTGTACTGGTATAAAAAAATACTCCTCACTACTGGCTATTGACACCTACACAAGTAAATTCATGATGGTTGATCATAGGTACAGACTTGGATAAGGATAACTCCAGGATAACATCTCATGGTCGTAGGAATGGTGATGACCTGTAAAAGTACCAGTCTATTCTGGACTTCAATTTATATGCAATCAAGGAGGAGAAATACAGGCTGCTTAGCTAGAATCTTGGAACCATGAATGGACCAAGTTGTCCATATCTCCCAAAACTGTAGAATCATTCAGGTGCTTTTGGACTGAGGTTTAGCCAATTTCTCGTTACAGTTTGTACCTTAGAGCATAACACAACAGCAAGATTTGTGGTTTCAGACCAATATGGTCCAAGGGGCATAGGGGTCTGCTGTGATACTAACTCCATTTATTTTCAGCAATTGCATGAATCAATTGGGAGAAGTCAAGTGTGGCTGGCATCTCTGGTCCAGCAAGGAGTCAGGTTGTCACAACATAATGCTTCGTATTGAACCACCTGCTGAGAAAGTCCCCATCTGAGGACTCATGTCTTTGTCTGTTATGCTAAAGAGGAATGAGAGGAGAAACAGTATTCCTGTAACAGTGACTCCATGAGAATAAACGAGCTGATAACTATTACATAGTTCAAGGACTCTGAGAAATCCTCCCCTGCAGGCAGAGCCATCTGTAATGCAATATCCTATGGAGAGTTTCTGCAAAGCTGATGCATTCTCACGTTGCAGATAAAGTGTACAAAAGGAGAAAAGCAGAAGCCCAAACAGAATGTGAATGATGCCAGCTGGTGTCTCGTGGAGAAGATATCTTAGTTTCGTCACTGCTGCCTTTCTCACCATGCTTGCGGGGGCCCAGACGGTCCATGTCATCTATCGCCCCTTGGACGACCTACCAGAATGGATCGCCAATGCTCGTCGACAAAGAAAGGAGATTGACTCAGACAGTGGGACATCCTAAGAAGAAAGAGTGAATGATTTTGCAGCCCATTGAGTCAACTGTGGTTATTTTTTTGCATTGCATAACTTGTGATGCCCTAGTTGGTGATAGCCGAGGTGTAAACTGGCTATTTGGTAGTTTGACAATAAAAACCTTTCAAAGGTTATTTTTCTGTCTTCCACCAAGCTCATTCTTGTTGAAGAGACGTGCAGTTTTGGAATAATCGGTCCGACATGGAAGTATCTTGCAGCCCAATATTGATACAACTTGATATGACTTAGGTTCCCAATGTTGCTTTAGCCGGATTACTAAACGTTTTGGCTCATTCTCACGGCCTTGAAGTTTTCCACCTTGTCTCAACGTCTTACCAGGAATCTTGGACTAAAAGAGCGAGCGGAACAAAACGAAGTCAATCCTTCAACCGCCATTTCAGCCTGATACAGGACTGGTTTTGCTGTATACAGGAGTATCTATCGGCTTGTATGCCTCATCACCACCCACTCAGAAAACAGGAGTTTTCGTTTGAGATCAGCACCACAGAGCCCTCTGCTGTTAATCGGGTGAATATTGGTGTGCCACTACCAAGAGAATGTCATCAGACCCGCGTTTGGTTTCTGTCATCGAGGAGCACTCAGTAGTGTTAACACGGGTCAGGGCACAGTAGCTTTTTTTTTGGTTTCGTTTTTCTCTACTGTAGTTCTACCATACGCACTCGTTACAGGCAAGATGTCTTGCATTACCCAAATCATCCGTTTGAAATGACCCACTACATCTTTCTTGGCATTACTGCTTACACCAATTGTATCCGCATACTGTCCACTGTCTAGGACTCTAGGCAACGAAGCCCTTCCTTATGCTGTTTCAGAAATGTATGCGATGGTGAGGAACCCTTCACCTCCGTGGGAGTGAAGATCGAGAAGAGTATCCCTTTCGAAGCTCACTTTCCTTCTAGCTCTTGATGAGCATCCTAGCTGAAGTGAAGAGAAACTAGGTAGAAGACCTGGATTCCTTCTCTGATACCGCAAATCCAAGAAGAAATGCATGACGTGTGCTCCTCAACTGACGGTTATAAGTGACACGAAAATGTGTTCAGCCCTTCTATCATAGTGGGGCTTTTGCGCGCTTCGTTCGATGGTGACCCAACCCTAGCAGTGCCGGATTAAGAAGTTGCGGGGCCTGGGACAAGTGGATTCTTGAAGCTACCCCCCCCCCCCCCCCCCCCCCCCCCCCCCCGCACCCCCACAAGTGGGTTCTTGAACCCCCCCCCCCCCCCCCCCCCCTGAATCCGGCCCTGACCCCTAGGAGGTGAGTATCATAGGTATTATAGGCATCCCCCCCCTCTACACACACACACACACTCTCACTCTCTCTCTTCAAGAAAAAGGAAGGAAAAGACCCATGAAATGCTTAACAGTGTCCCAGAGTTCCTGTGCAACTTTTTCCAGCCACGCTACGCTTATGGGTATTTCCTAATTCGAATCCGACAGAGCGAGTAACCACTTTGGGGAGCCCTAGACACTATCGCTGAGCCATGCCTCCGATCACACCGGCCTATCGTGCACGCGCCTTGTGTACTCTACGAACTTCCTGTCGATGCCGTTCCCTTTCATGCTTTAGAATCTCCCCTACTACCGGAACGATGGGGATTTAATGAGCCGCTATGAATATTTTAAACGTGTAACTCCTGCACTACTCCTGGCGTATGTATCCGTGGAAGGAAGATAATCTTCTACCCAACTTCCCGTTGCAGCGTCGCGTGATCCCCTGGGATCCTCCTCGAATGGCCGAATGACGTCACCTAACGAGATCGTGAGTGAAGATGTGAAACATTCACATTCACCCTCCTCTCTCTCGCGAGAGTGCGGAAAGTGCAAAGGTCAGTTGGAAGATGGAAGGGGAAAAAGGAGAACGGAGGATCGATTGGAGCAACTTGTTGCTTCACATCCTGCGCAGCCCCCCCCCCCTCTTCCCTTCTTCCGACATCTCTTCCTCTACCTACCCACATTCGGGATTACGTTTGGCCAGAAGAGAGAGAAGGTGGAGGGGGTGGCGATGGTGGCGGCTTTTCCTCTCCGGCCGTCTTGCATGTGTTGCTTCTCTTCTGGGTGCCTGTCTCCCGTCTCTTCCGCAGCGACTTCCTCTTCCCGCTACTTCCGTGGTACAGTGATCCGTCTTTACCGCGCTGCACGGCCTATACGGTCTTTGTTCCCGAATCGAGTAGTAAATGGTGACAGAAAGCCCTATCGAATTCATTTCGATGGATTTTCACTCGTTTCGGGTACAAATGGAACTCTTCCGATGGCCATGTAGCTGATGCTCCTGGTGGTTTCTAAAATCGTTTTAATGATGACTGCAATCCCTCCCCATCAGATTTATTCGATTGGACTGAAAATGCATAGCTTTTTTCTCGCACGTTACGGGAAGAAATAGGTTCTTTGGGACATGCGCGAAAAGCCCTGCTCGAGCCGTGACGGAAGCGAAAGAGTAGTTTATATTCGACCACAGCATTGCTAATGAAGTGTTCTGGCACCGTGTGAAGGTTCCGTCGAGGTAGGCAATGTACTCTCCGGGTCAATAACGTTGAGGCAGTCGAAGCGACAGTGTTGTGAATGCGAAAATAAGTTAATGAATCGCTCTGAAACTCGTCCACAGTGGACTCTGATGATCTCGATTCGGAGCATTCCCGTGCAGAGAATAGTCCCGCCGTACGGGACTTTCTGCAAGCCCTCGTTAGCCTAAAGAACGAAAAAGCTCCCGGTGTGAATGAAATGCGCTCTGTTCTCACCGAAGGATGTCCTTGGTTGTACGTTAATCCGTAAGGTGACGGCACCTATAGAATGGCAAAGGATGGTTCCTCCCTTTACAAAGGAGAAACTCGAGATGGTGCACGGATACCGGAGAAATCCATCTTTTCGCCGCACCTGGTAACGTCTATGCGGTGTTCGGAAAGAGACTGTGAGGCGATCGTCAGAGAAGCTTTCCGAGAGGGAAGGGATGCGGCTCGAACGAAGGGCGCAATTTCATCAGTCACCGACCCTCGACTATTCCCAAGAGTTTTGCATGTGCTTTGTGGAGCTCGAAAAGGCGAGCGATCTCATGGAGAGTATCGCTCGAGTGCGGGGCGAACGGTGAACTCTCTCCAGTCGTTCGGTCCTTCGTGCAGCGATTGCAGGAGTTGTGTTCTCGCGTTTCCCGTTCCCGTACACGGACGGAATTCGTAAGCGTAGCCTGGGCCTGCAGTGAGTCGAAATCGGTAGTGTAGATGAAAAGATCATTTTCCTTGCCGATCGTCCCGTCCTTTCGGCTCGATCTCGACAGTCGCACTCGAGAGCGTGCCGGATCGGTTCGATTCCAGCTTCAGGAATGAAACAAAGTGTTTCCAAATCCCAGATCGATTCTCTCGAGGATCCCTGCAGTGTGTCCCGTACTTACGAGAGGAACCCCATCGAAACGAATGGGGAAGTTCGAGATTCTCGGGCTCTCGTTCTCGAGTAACGAGCGATATGAAAACAAGATCGAGGATTTTGGCACGTTTACGGAAACTCTGGCGGACCGTGTGCTTGCCAAATCGCGTTTCCGAGGAAACGAAACTCCGTTTTTTAATGTTTATTTCCCCCCATCCGCGGCCACGACGTTTTAGCAATTGCCGGAAGAACGAGATCGCGTACACAAACTGCCGAGGAGGGTACAGATGCCCTCGTGTACTCGCTGGAGTCACTCGGCACGTGCGAGATCCCCATCGCTTCTCGTCGAGTTACTCACGAAGTGCCTTTTACACCGTGTGACGGGTGGTTCGCGTCGCGATGGGATGCGTCGCACTCTGGGATCCCGAAAGAGCCGGAATGTCCCTTAGCCTTTTCTCCGAATCGAGAGATCTCGAGTGTCGCAGTTCCGACATATCTGTCGCGTGTCTCCCTCAGATGCTTTCAAGAAAGTTAATGGGTTCGAGAAGACCGCCGATCGGTAGAGGCACTACGTCGATAAAATACCATATTACGTTCCTTCGATAAGATATCTCATTACTTTGAGATTGGCGGTCCCGAAATCAGGGAATGAGTGAAACATGCACACGAAAACCCAAATCCCCCCCCTCTCATCAGCAAAGAGATGCAGACATTAGGCCCGACCAGGTCACGAGGTGCTTCTCTCTCTTTTCCCTCTCAGTTGGAACATGGAGAATGGATAAGGCCAGAAAACGAGAGGAATGGTGGAAGCAAATGAGGTTTCGTCTCCCCCGTTAGCGCTCCAGGTAAATCTCTTCGAGCATAAGGGAATGTCTCTTGCCTATTCGTGGCCCGTCGAATTGGAATAGATGGAAACTTTGCTTAGAAACTGTGCCAAAGTTACAACGGATAGGGGGGGGGGGGAAAGAGACTATAACGAGGGAAATGATTCGGTCGAAAAATGCACACGAGAAAGCCGTTGTGATTTTTGTCGGGTCGGCGAAGTACTCGGCACCGGGCGGTTGGCAGACGGGCGCATTGACGTTGTACGTGGCAGGGGCCGGAGTCGGCGGAGGGGTCCTCGCTGCCCTCGTTTTCTTCATCTGCTGCAAGTACTGTTCCTGTGCCGTCAGGGCGAGGCGACGACAGCATCAGCTCAAGAGCCAAGAGAGGTTCATTTCCCCTCTTCTCTCGGGCTCTCGCGATCGAGATCCGTGCGTGCGTCATGCTTGTCCTCGTGCAGCCGAGAGTTGAGCCTCATGTGCCGGCAGTATGGCATGAACAAGGACGATGACTCGGGTGGGAGTGTGAGCGTGACAGTCAGCTTGGGAGGATCCGAACCCAGATATGGACCGGGCTTCCATCATCTTCCCGGTGAGTCTTTTCGTTCTTCTCTCTCGATCGTCCTCTGTCGGGAGGGACCGGAAACTTTCGGAAAGCGCCGATCGTCGTACCTGGGAGAAGGGAGAGGAGAATCCGGCCGTCGGGACGCGGACTCCACGAGCCAACCCCGAGGTAGCGGCGATGCGAGACGCCCGTTGGGCCTCGGCGAAATAAACGATAGGGGTTCGAGGATTCCAGTCGAGTCGAGTTCACGATGGGAGCACGAAGTCGTGCGTGTCGTCGCCCCCTCCCGAAACGGGTCGACGTCATGGTGTAGGCGTACTGTAGATGTCCGTTTGAGTGATGGATATTACCCCGTTTTCATACCTGCTACGTCGTCGGCAAGTCGAGTCTTGCCTTTTCACTCGCACACGGGCATGCGAACACCCCGAAGTCGTGTGCGAGCTGTAGATTGGAAAGCACGAATGTTTGGGGTGTGGGTATGGCCTGTTTTTGTTTTTAATGTCTCTCCTTTTCGTCGGCGTCTCGAGTAATTGCGATCCCGTGACGAATGCATGCGTCATGGATCCGTGCCAAAACGGATGAACGCGGAATCGAAACACCACCCCGAGAAATAAACAGGACATGGCACGATCGCAGAAACGGCACAGGCCGCATCGGTCGATATCGCGGCGTCTCTCGCCGTGGGCTCCTTTGGGATTTTCTCCATTTTTCGTCTGGGCTTTCTCGTAAATACGATGGAAAGTAGCCATCATTCCGACGAGCGCGATCGGTCCTCCGAGAAATCCCAAAGGCCCCATCGTGTCATTATAGGACTTCTTTCCCCCATGCATGCGGGTCCCGAGCTCGAGCGCGAGCCGATGGGAATCACGGGCGGCCGGGAATAGGCCGTAGCAGACTACGGGCGATCCTGCCGCAAATGCAAATGGATCCTGGAACCCACATTCGTCCTTCCGCGTTCGTTCGAGATTCCACGAGGTTCCGTGCCCTCGGCCTCTTTGAAAACGAGGGAGCGATCGTGGAAGGGCGACGCGACGTCGGTCCCATCCCAGCGATCTCGTCGGAGTCTCGTGCGAAACCGAGCCGGAAATCGAGGACCTGCACGCGCGAAAGAAATCGATCCCGGTAACGCGTCGTGTGGAATTCCCCGAGGAACGATGAAGCTCGCCCCGCGAAGGCTAGCACTGCATTCACTTCTGCGAAAAAGCGGAGAAAAGAAATGGAGAAAACGCCATCGGAGTGAAGGAAGAGCTGTCGTCCTGTCAACTGAGATGGCTTCTATATCCAGCTTACCCATTTAATTGCATGCCGTCTCCAGTTTAATCTTTTAGCTCTGGGATATATGGGGGGATGGGGAGAGGGGGAAGGGGAGAAGGAGGGAGGAAGGAGGGAGGGGAAGAGAGTGACTTGTTGAGGCTCTAATGATAAGGATGGGGAAGAGGGACATCGCCGCTAAGTGTGCTCATTGGCAAGAGCTATCCCCATTATTCACTTCCGGGAGAAGAGAGAGATCAAAGGAGACGAGAGTTCTTTTTCTTCCCATTCTTCGATTCAAAGAAGAGAGGCGGGAAGGGGACCCGGAACATTTTTTTCTTCGTGTTCCGCGTATCATATTGGCAGATTCGGATTTACGGAGAGAACGGCCCGGGGAATAGAAAACTCGTTCGTGCGAACGGGAGCCACGAAATAACGGCCCTCGGATGAGTGGAGTTTCAATATCGATTCTTGGAGACTCCCCCGATACCGTCTTGCTCATCCGAAACGAAGAAAGCCTGGAAGACGCCGATTCTTCCCCGAGAGATGACCTCATACACGTGCAGCCTGAAATGCGAGTCGTACGACGGGTCCGAAGGCGGAGCGAGGAAAGCCTCCAACCAGGCGCTCGGTCTCCGTGCCATCGTCCCCGTCCTTCCACGATTGAACGGATCTGGAATATGGCTTCTCCTCTCTTCTCGTGACGTCAGCCCATTCTGCGTTCGTCGCTGCGCTCGAGGAAAGAGTGGAACGCCTGGAAGGCATCCCCGCATACGAGAGACTCCTATATTGGTAATTTAAGACCAACGATCGCGCTCACTCTAATCATTCGAGCGGCACTTTCGATTGCGTCGGCCTTCCGAGCGGAAGCTTCCATCTCGCAAACAGCCAAAGCCCTTTCGGTTAGTTATGGACCCACGACGCCCATTAATTCTCGTACGGATAGTTAACCTCATAAATCATCCAACGCGTAAAAGAGCTAATTTTATACTTCACGGGGAAGGAAATGAGGCTTTTGATAGTAGAATAGCGAGGAATCGTCTGCGAATGGAGTGTTGAGCTATTATTACCGTGATTATATTTTCCTCCTCGACGCAATAAAGACGAGAAAAAGAGATGAAACGCGAAGAATTGATCATTACGCGAACGAGCCGAAGATGGCTTTAACGAGACCCTCAAAACTTTGCGAATCCCCTCCTTCGACGAGTCTTCGCCTAACAAAGGCATAAAAAGACACACACTTCTGTGGAATTCTCTCCTACCATGACTGTTCCTTCCGAACGACAGGCAGACTCATGACATCCAGCACTCGAATCATGCGGTGCATGAATATTGCAGTTCGACGAATCCGCCTCAGGAATTCATGGAATAAAAAACTAGGTTTTCACCACGTTAAACTCTCACACGAGGATGGAGTACCCGCATACTAAGGCAGAGCAACGAGAACCGATGCTAAGCATCAATTGTATTAAATCAATAGGACGTGGGACGCTCATGAGGAACCGTGTAGGTTAGGATCGCTTAGGAACGTCGGAGTTCTATCGGAGAGGAACTCGGAAGTCTACCGCCACTCACCCTCGACTGCCCTCACGCCATCGGCTGCTGTCATTTATGCTTATGCATGCGATACGAATCGGGGCAGTACCTGTGATCGTTTTGAGATACCTGTAGAACGGTGCGTGACCGAGTTGCGAGGAATGCGGTTGCCATGGCGACGGGCGATGACGTCACGGGGGTGCGCGGTAAAGGAAGCCACGAGGATGGGATCAATGTCGCCCTCCCTTCCTTCACCCTCCCCTCGTTTCACCTTTTTCTTCTTCTACTTCTCTTTCTCCCCTTCGTCGTCGTCTTCACGCACTCACAGGTCAATCTCGATCCTCGCATCTCGTTTTTTCTCTCGCTAAGTTTTCTTTCCTTTCGAACGTCCTTTGGCAGGTAGGCGTAGACCGAGGGATCGGGCGGGGGCATCGTCATTTCTCGGGAATCCATTATGTTCCCTTTTCTATCTTCTTCTGCGCTTACATAGACCACCTGCTAGGCCTGGGGACGTCTACCAGCCTGATTGGATTCTTCGTGGAGTCGATGCCGTAACTCTTTTCTCCCTCCCACCGGTACAACGATCGGCGGAATTGGAATTAGAAATCGTACCAGATGGTGACTCTTAGCAGAGGGCCTACGTAGGAAGTCGGTCGAACTAATGTGTCCTTTGACAGCTTGCCACTAGATGAAAGATGGAGATTTACATGACCCGTGTCGTTCCCAAATCATACAACTGGCCATGGAAAGTGAACACAGATGATTAGATGATGATTGGTATTGGGGGACTTTGTTATTGCAGGGATTCCCGAAGCGAAAGGTGGGGAGGAGAGTGACAGGTCAACCGGAGACATCCCTGTTCTCCCTTCCTCTCCCACCAGGTGATTCCATTCGGATCCTAGCAATTTCAATCCAGAAATGTGAGATTTCCTCCTCATCAGGGGCGCCAGAGCATGCTCAGAACTCGAGTTAGGGAGGGATCAAAGTCTGGCCGCTTCCTTTTCCTCTCCCCTTTCCCACCCACTCTCGCTCGTTATATCCAAATTCCAAGTTTGAATCATGTTTCGTTGCTCTTCCAAGCGTCGTTGCTGCTGGCCTATATTGCCTCACGCCTGATTTGATTAATCGTTCCGCATCCGCGAAAACTTGTGGCGTAACGATAAGGAAAAAATTAGATGGAGCAAATTCATCATGTAAAAATGCGGAGAATGCTCAAGATGAGCCTACATCCGATCGCCTTGTCCGATTGGAAAACCCCACTTACTAAAATGGTGACGGATCTCCTGTCCGTGTTGTGTGTTGTCCTTCCTCCGGAGTCTTCCAATGTAAATGCAGTAGCGAAGTTGATCAAATTTAATGCACAAAAACTGCAGTGTAAGAGTTTATTTTGCAAAAGA
The DNA here is from genome assembly GCA_905338385.1 of Darwinula stevensoni. NCBI lineage: Eukaryota > Metazoa > Arthropoda > Ostracoda > Podocopida > Darwinulidae > Darwinula > Darwinula stevensoni. The sequence goes on from CAJPEV010000504.1 coordinate 65,119, forward strand.
CAGATTCTTGATCTCGGACACGACCGATGATTACAAAGTGAAATTATTGCACAAGAAAAAGGTCACACATGTGCTTAGCTTGGGTAAGGGTAAGGGAGGGTCCAAATAAGCCAATAGAATATCTAAGCTCTCGCTTTGTCCATGCATTTGGACTTATAGTGACCAAAAACGTGTGGCACGAAAAGGAAAAAGTCGAGATGTGCAGTGGGATTTTGACCTTGCATTCTCTTTTTGGATATTCTGAGCTGGAAAAAAATATGATAGAGGGCTGTTTTGCATTTACGGTGCTGGGGCTGCAGACTGGGTCAGAGAGGAATGGCATTTAGTCCGGGCGAAGATTCCATCCCAGCCATCGATGCCGACCAGGTCTCTTTCTCCTCCTAGAACAGAGTTCCTTTTAATATTTATCGCAACCCGATACGCTGTTCCTCTGCCATTTTATATTTCTCCCTCCTGGAATACCTGAAGAAATATTCTTCTTTCATATTTTTTTTAGGAATCTCCTTCCGGTTTTGATGCCTCATCAGCCGTGATCCATTCTCCTCCTCATCGACCGGGATCAAATCCTTTCATTCGTCAATTCAGTGTGACACAGAAAGACTCTCGCATGTTCGTTTCGTCTCTAAAGTCTTCGTCTTCCTTCTCTTCCTCTGGCGTGAGGGACTATCTGTGAATTCATTCAGGGAGTGCGTGGAGGTGGACGTGTGGAAGGCTCCGCGCCTACAGAAGCGAAGTGCAAGCCTGGATTCCGGATCTGGGGACTTAGAGGAAGGGATGGAAGAGAACGGTCGGAGGCTCTTCCGTGAATTAGACCGGATCCTCATGGAAAGTGACCATGAAGAACCCCCTTCGAAAGTTCGATACAATGACATTGGAAGCCTTGAAGACGTGAGACAGATATACCTCCTTCCGCTCTTGAAATCTTCAGGCTTCTCGTGATGAAGTTCTAGGCAATTTGGCCTGGAATTTTTTATTATTACGTACTGTAGCTGACAAAGCTTATCTGAAAGTTTTAATAAAGGAGAATGTGAGAAATCCCAGCGATCACTGTACAGCCTGAGGCCTTCCATCTCCTTGAAATATTTTTCGGCAGAAATTGCTTCCGATTTTTTTGTTTATAGTGTAATTCCTCTCTAGACTTTTTCTAGTGAAATATGCCTGAAGATTTCAGGCATACTTCCTGAAATTTCAGCTGTCCATAAACAGCCTTGAATTTTCAGGCAGTTCCCCTGAAGATTTTGTGAGTGTATTATGACCCATCCATCCAGACACCCTCACTTAACAGTCGTCGATTAAATGCCAGCATTGATGCCTCTTCTCAGGTCAATTACGATAGCCTTCTGGATTTGTCATTTGAAGAATGCAGTCAGTCGACGACCATGGAAGAAAAGAAGAGAAGACCTGGCGACATTGACATCAAGGTAAAATTTAAAATATAAATATTCGACACAAACGGCAGAAATCCAGCTGCATGAAAAGCCATCGCTAGAGGATAGCAACGGAGGATGCACTGCAACTCATAATGAAAGCATTGAGGGGAAGCTGGGGAAATAGAGGAAATGGTCGATCGCAGGAATATAATTTAACCTGACACTGTAATATTTATTTCTTTTGCTCCGATATTTCTCTCACACTTCCATTAAGTATGGTTTGTATCTTTGCTCTTTCGGTAAGGTTATGGGACATTTGAAAATGAATTATTTGAGCATATTGGTCACCCGTGTTCAAGAAACCATAACATTTCATGAAGAATTTCTATCGCATTGTTTGCATGCCCAAGGATGCTAATTGTTACTATTTCGTGCCCGTTGCTATCCTTAGTTCCGATACTATCAGACAGAAACCTGACAGACCGCAATCTCTTACCCCATTTTTTTTTGGCACATTGAGGTAATGGGAAACGTGCTGTATATTGACAACTGGTCAACAGGCTAAGGCTAGGCGTATGGCGCAACATTTTTCTTTCCTGTTCCTGTCGTTTAAGCTAAAATACTTATAACGCTTATAAAATAATAAATTATATTATTATAACTTATAACACAAAAAGCGTATAACATGTAGGCCTCATTTATAAGTGCATATTTAAAAATGTTTGTTGCTCTTAGAGACGAGGAAGTGAGTGGAAGAGTTCTGAGAAGCTGAGAAATAGAAGGGAAATGAGACTGTTATGCCTACTCTGAATTTTTTTGTTCTTAATGATTTCATGTGCTGGCAGGTATTGCCAATGCTTTTATCTACGAGGACCAACATAAAACTTTTACTATCCTCCTGCAACCCAACTCTTCTGAAACTTGATCGAGAAATGTCCAAAGTAATGAACGCAGGGTCTCATGAAGTAAAGTCAGCGTACAAACCTTTGTTCCTGCCATTGATTCACACTGATGGCTTATGAGCCGTTTTCAGTGAGGCCACCTATATTTTCATAAATTTTGTAAAGCCAATATTTGAAAATTAAAATAAGTTGATATTGGAAATTCAAATAACCGTGCCTTGTCGAAGTTGTCCGAGAACATTGGGTTTTGACAAGATTTCCTGGTGATTAGAAGCTTCTACCTAGCCCTAAAAGTTACAAATTCTGGTACATGCCTATGCCTTTTATTACCCAACTGAGGCAATAGGAGGTATTTCCCCGGGGAAACGGGGAGACTATCATTTTGATGGCCAAAATAATACGCGACTTTGGTTTAGCAATCAGGGAAATATCTAGACTATATTTCTGCCAAATTTCATGGAATTCAGATTATTATTTTTCATTCAGTGAAAGAAAAATACTTTACTATTTTCTCGTCTTTCTTACCCCAGCCCCCTTTACTGATAGTATGTGCGAGAAGCATTTCAAAATTATTTTCAAACTATGAAACGATTGCCATCCATTGATACCCAATCCAATTCATAATTAGCTGACTGCCACCCTTAATTTTCGATGTAAACTAGCCCTGTGAACATTTCTTTACCATTCATGTAGCATAATTATAAAGTGAAACTTTTTTTAAAAAGAATATCCTTGAATGTAATCAGCGATAGTTTCAAACGCATATCCCGACTTACGATTCTTTTATCACCTTATCGCATGACTGGGTGAAAAGATGGAAAGAACGAGGGAAATTTCTGGATTTCTTCATGTAGAGACAGTACCTAAAGCTATGGGAGCTTCGAGCGACATTCGAGGACGACGAAGAGGAAGCGGAAGCAGAAGCAGACGGCGATGATGACGATGACGATGACGATGACCGTGACCGTGACCGTGACCTGGAGGAGGAGGGGAGGAAGGAATCACATTCACCTATTCAACAACCTCCCGTTCCAGTCCAAGAAGACAGTCATGGTCAGGATCATCATTGACACTCGTTGAGAATTCTCTTTGCCTTGTGAGACTTATTTGTAAAGATAGGGGCCAGTATTTTCGCTTTAGCTTTCTTGGCTTTTAGGATCCAGAATGCAGTTCTAACGTATTGAAGATTGCAACCTCAATACTGTACTGTAGCCTGGATTATGGACGATATGTACTGCGCAAAAGTGATTGTAGATATCAGCCGATCGTTACCTGCCACGAGACACATGACACGAAGTTTATAACCACATCATCGTATTGCAATATACGCCTAACCTAAAGCTCTATTCCCCTTATTCAAAAGAAGGATATGATTTGTTCTCGGTTATTTCATTCTATTTAGGCAGGCTAAGCCAATGGCGTTTCTTGAGTGCTCTCTGTGGACATGAAGGCATAATGGAATGCAAGGGAGGGATTTCTCTTTACGATATTTGCTTTATTTTCTCATGGTGACCTTCATCCAAAATAAATCCGACAAACGGAAATTGCTCCTCGTATTTTTAACTGGGTCTTGCTTGAAGCAAACAGTCGTAAATGCAAACAAAACGAAGCAAACAATAGCTCTTCAACCCATGAGGACACGGGCCTATTGCATAATGTATAGGTAGGGAAAACTTGGAGAAATGTACACAGTCTGCCGCGTTCATGCGTCGAGGGAAAGAAGAGGATTGTACCAGCCAGCCAGCACAGGATATTATGAATCCTTCAGCAAAATGAACTTTTTTTTTATAAGGAGACGATAATTCTGTGAAGATTCTGTTGGTAGGAAACAAATGTGCAATATTTTGTTTTATGGCATTCAAGGGACCTTGTCCCAACTGACCTCAATGTCAAGTGGAAGAGGGGCAAAATGAAAGAACTTCCTATCGCAGGGAGCATGGCATCATGAATTCTGCTACCATAATACGAGTAGTTCCTTAAAATCGATCCCCCCCAATACGTGAAACGCTTCCACGAAAACCTGTTTTTTGGAACGAATACGCTGTCATCAAAGCCATGTATAATACAGTGAAAACTCGTTAACTCGAATCCTGATAAGTCGAAATTCCGCTTATCTCGAAGTTCAAAGCTTGGTCCCGGCGGAACCCCGTAGGACACCATGTTAAATGCTCCGTTTAACTCGAGTTCGCTTATCTCGAATTTCCGGATATCTCGAATGAAATTTTCACTCCCGATAACGAATTTCTCACGGTTAACTCGAATTCAGGGTGAGAAGGGGGGAAAATTTTCTCTCTTGGGACTTTTTTTAAAAATTCTTTTGAATAGGAGGAATGACAAGAAACACGTTCGGGAGGATGTTCTTTTGTTTTTTTTTTCTTCTTCTCCCTCCTCCCACACAGACGCCTGTGGTGAGGATTAAAACCGAGAAGCTTCGGCTTTAAAAAGGCAGCCTCAAAAATTCTCTCTGTCTATCTATCGCTCTCACTCCGAGCCATTCTAGTCATATTCTACTTCCTTTACGCCATTTGTGTGGAGTGAGCTCACTCGAGAGGAAATCTGACGCTCGAAGAGAATGTACACTTTATTCGGACTGGCGAAGAAGGCCATCTGAAGAAGAAAGGCATCACAGGGAATTTCGGGATTCCTCCCTCTACTCTCTCTACCATTATGCGCAGAAAAGATAAGGTTTTGAGTGCACATGAGAAGCGCCTATTTACAGCAAGTTGCAGGAAAATGAAGACAGCCAAGCATGGGAACGTGGAGTTCACACAGTGCCAATCGACTTGTTCGAGGCAGTAGGGAANATCCCGTGCGCCTCCAGTTTAATCCGCAACCTCTTGTGAGGAACGGTATCGAAAGCTTTCGCGAAATCTAATGAATAAAAGGTCGTGCTCGACCTCGACAGGGGGTGTCTATGTGAGCAGAAATGCCTTTTGGAGTCCGTACTTGAACCGTGGGCTACGGAATTTTCGCAAAAGGAGCGAGTATACCGATCTGGGTGTTCATGCACGAGCGTGAGTCAGGAGAGGGGAATTCGTATCGGAAACGGTCATTCCGAACCGTGATTCTTACTGTAAGGACGATGACGTAAAGGAGCAGATGAAGTCATGAAACTCCTAAAAGTGAAAGAATGGACGATAATAATAAAATGCCAAGGCCTCCACGCTTTCTTGAAGTCCTCCATGACTCGATTCAACACTGTAAATAAGAAGAATAGAATTGGAGTTCGCTCGGCGGCGAAAGCGGATAAGAGGAATAAAATAGAGCTTTATTTCTTCGCGCTGACAGAATCCCTTCGAGAAGGCGACTACCTTCAAGTGAGCATCGTGAAAGCATCCTGGATGATCGAAGACAAGAAAGACAAGAAAGTGGGAAATTTTAAAAAGGGAAATAACGAAAGAACAGTCGAAATGAGAAGCGGCTCACTGTATCAAGTGCTGGGAATGGAGAGGGGGAGATCACTAGGAGGATCCTCCTCCTCGATGCTGTCTTTTGACACTAGCTTCGACCTGGATCCACCCGGGGAATCGGCTTCCTTTTCTCTGTCCAAGAGGGGATCGCGACGACTGAATTCCCGGAAGAGGATGTCGGATTTTCGATCGATGCTGAAGTCTCGCTGAAGGATTCCCGTTTGACGGGTCTCGGCCGAAGCCAAGATCCGTGCCAGGAACACGGGACAGTTCCCCTCGTAGTCGTAGCTGAAGGCATGCTGCCGCTCCCGACTGAATTCCCGCCGCCGTCGTCGATAGGGATGGGACCGCGAGCTGGAGGTGGTGGTGGTCGTCGCAGTCGTCCCAGTCCCTCCCTCCATGCTCTTATACCCACTGTCCGACTTCATTTGAGTCAGTTTCTTACGGGGCTCCGCCTCCTCCGTCCACGAGGAGTCTTCCGATTCGAAACTGCTCGTTTCCTGACCGCGGATGACACCGAGTCGAATATGCTCTAACTGACGCTCTTCCGTCGCGTCGCTGGACTCGAAGCTACTCGTCTCCTCTCCCAGTGCTACGCGCAGTCGAACACTCCCACATCGTTCATTATTCGTCTTCTCGTCGTCCTTCTCCTTCTCTTCCACTTTCTTTTCCTCCACGTCTCCTCCTAAACAAAAATCAGAGAGCTCTTGTTACACTTTTTCTTTCAAATCCGTCCTTCCAGACTGGTGTTATAGAAGGTGGTCCCAAATTTGCCTAGGCTTAGCTACAAATCCTGAAATTGGCGAATCACGCTGGTACAGGCCTCTGGTATGCCTCAACGTGATGGCATGACTGTTGTGCATCCCATGATATTCACAAGCACGCTTGCCTCGGTATTAACTTGGTGCACGGAATTTCTACCCATTCAAGCCATGGGTGGAGGGGGAAGCCACAGATGCTTTTTTTCCATACACCTGTAGCAAAACTTGTTTCTGATGCAATTTTCATTCTCAGACCATATCCTCACATACAGTACATTTCTCATTCTTATTCAGCTGTCAACTCTTCGCAGAGACGCCCATACGCTGCACTATGCGGTTGGTGTAAACAGTTCAAACGAAGCGAAAGGAGATGAGAAAATACACATTTTGAACGCAACCGCTGGGGGTGGGAGCTTACCGTGTGCTCTGGAGACACCAAACGATTAGTCGTGATTGCAATGCTCCGGGAAACTCCAAAACGGTACAGATACAGCTGACTTTAAGTGACGATTCTGGAAGCTATAGATGAGTACGGGGAACGAAGAAGCATGCGGGAAATGGGGGCTTGGGAGAGACGAACAAATACTTCACTCGACCTTCGAGAAGTCCACGGGGACGCCAAATTTCCCAGGAGATCCATTTATTTCATCCTCCCTTCACTTTGAGGCATTTTATGCTTCTTGGGTGAAAGATTCATGACAACGACAAGGTTCCGAGTGATCCACTTCATCTTTAATTAAACTGAACAAACGTTCTTGACCTTGTCCTTCTGGCAAAACATCCCCATCCGGGGAATAACGCTATCCAGGAGGAAGGACTTTGTCAGGCGGAGTAAGTAAACAGGGCTTGGTGTGTCTAACAAAGCATGAGTTTTTACTATATGCACGGACTGATTGAAAATCAACCATATTGAGTGCCCCTTAACAAAAAGTTCGAGGCTCTTGGTCTGGGAACAGTGTTCCTGTAACTACACTTAGTTCTTCTGTATGAAATGTTTAATGGACTGAACCAATGCGGGCTCATGATGATATGGCTCGACAGTTTTGGTCCTTGTTCGATAGCTCAATGTTTATAGTTACACCAAGAACGAACAAGAATGTCTCCAAAGCAAGTATCCGCGTGGTTGGAAAAATAAAATATCCCACAGGAAAACTCTGTTAAAACTCTATTACCTCTTACAGGGATCTCGCGAAATGTTGATGTCACTAACTAATAACTAACTAACTAATCTTGACTCTTGACTGATTTGGTATTTTCGGAAACGTGGCTGATGATCGGGAATGTAATGGGACCTAGGCGTGAGTGGGAAACGTCCAAGCGCTATTTTACACTGGTTGTGTGCGTCCAGGGAATTTTTTCAGTGACGCACGCAAGAAGTTCCTCTTCATTTTTCCCACAACTCCCCCTTGCTATTGCAGTGCAAGTCCTAAACCGAATGTTTTCTCTCCCCTGCACGAGGGCTTCCAAACATTGTTTTTAGGATTACACACTCACTGAAGATTTACGATAGTGCCTTATTGAGAATATTACTGCCGAAGGGTATTTTCAAGTGAAAATTTTCATCTCCATAAACTCGCTCTCCTGCGCAGATATAAGGTCCAAAATTTGAGTACACTTTGAAGTGGACAAGCTCTCAAGTTCTATAGTTCGATTCATTTCGTCCCGAACCTTGGAGATCTCGTTCTGGCGATCGAAACGAGAAAATAAATTTGAGGACAGGATGAAGACAGGACTTCGCTCTGGGAATGCTGATTTGAAAAGAACCTGGTATTCAAAGCGCAGGTTGGCCTCGACCAAAATATACAGAACCTATTTCGGCTATTGACAACGTCGTGACTCCCTTGAGGGGTTTCCCCTCCTTCGCTGTTATAGATCTGGTACTGAAAGCTCTGAAAAGTACTTATATCCTAAACACAGAGAGATAGGGGAAAATATTTTGGTTCAAATTATTTCCCCAAACAATTTCCTTTTCATTTTCTCATTGCAGCCAATATTGGTTCAAAAATTAAAATGAGGATGATAAGGATGCGAATGGAGCAGTGCAACCTGAATTTACTTTGCAGCCTGATCCATTCCTCTGTGATAGTTCCATTAGCACTCTCTTCCCCATGGTAACAGGTATGTTATTTATTTACATCAACCTTTACACGGTGAACAATACAGGAAGAAAAGGTGGGGTCCAGGCAAGGGATGCCACGGTCCTGCTTATTAAAGATTTACAAATAAAACTTTTGTGGTGAGGAAGCAAGATTTTCAATGCTCTGGATTTCTTCGAAAGTTTTCCTTCCTTTAGCTTGGGAGATCATTACAGGAATCGATTACGTGGAGCGTTGCAAATTCTTCCAACTTGATGGTTACAGCAGAACGAGAGGAAACCAGTTCGAGTTGCGCAAACCCCAAACGAGACTCGGCTTGAGGGAGGAAATGTGAGGGATGTGTAACGGCTCCTCTCACCGTGAATAGCTTCAAGAGGTTGTCATCAAGGGTATAACAAAAAAAGGGAGCAGTGTAGCTGGATAGTTGATGGATATGCCCCCACAAAGACATTGGTTTTTAGGAGGGATGTGCCTATCTTATCGTGCGTAAACGCGCGACCTTGACACCGGACGTCACAATGAGCGATGAGTGCCTCTTGACATTCCTGTCTACTTCAGCCTTCACCCTTGATTATCTGCATTTCTGCAGTAAAACAAAGGGGACTTCCTAAATACACTTAAAAGAACCATTTCTTCGGCGCAAGAAGGCTGTATGTTGATGTGATCGCTGTAAGGAGTCGTGACTGCAGTCCGGAAGACTTCAAAGAAGTTGTCCTTTTGCTTCGTGCGGTTTACATTGACTTCACGTTTTCCTTGGGCCATTCATTTACTCCATTTCATTTTATGGACTAACCTTGTGCTAGAGGATGGGGTTCTTGCAATCTGTTGAGGGAATTTCCGGAAGAAATTCAGCCACAATAGAATGTCTCTCTCTCCCGACAATGCAAAATAATTCTGGAGCTCCCGGGAAGCTCCCATGAAGTTCCCAAGGGCTCCCAGGGAGCTCCCAAGAGCTCCCAGGGATTAGGAGTAAAGGTGGGACTCTCGCTCTGAAAAGCTCATCTCCGTCTTCCCTTTCGACTGCCTGGGATGTCTACCTTCAAGATACGCACTCCGGATTTACACGTATCAGAGTAGGCCTATTACGGTAAATCCCAAAGGACTCGGTGACCTTGGGAAACTAGACAAGTCTACAAATTTTTTTTTTCATTCTACGCACGAGCGCGAACGTGAGTTGGAAGCATGAGGAGTGCATGATAACTGGTTTTACTCCACAAAGATTCTTACTGTAACTGTTCTCTAAACTGAGAGAGAAAGAGAGAGCAGGACTAAGTCGGAGTTGATGAAGTTCTACTTGTGCAAGGTGCGTAAAGTACAAGAGAGCGCGCTTTATCCATTGCGAATATTTCAAGTCTTTAAGGACCTGTCATGCATCCCTCTGAAAATGAGCAGGGTAATGTATTCATAATTCAAGCAAAAAGTAAACATGCACAACGACACTACTATGATTACATGATTTCAGTATATGAACAAAAAAAGCCTGATTATGTATCAGGAAAATATGTAAATGAATACTACTACAAATAATAAATAAATAAACGCACATGTAGCGAATAAATGATATGGGATATATCCAGCAGACTCGATTCCATAAATATCTCTCATGGGAATCTGATTTTCTTTGTAGCTGATCGTAAAATCGTATCTAGCTTGTTCAAAAAACTGTAAATTTGCGCTAATTGCACGAAACCTCATTTAGCATATCATATTAGCGTGGACCTACCAAGACTTGCTTTCTATTGATATGCTGATATGCAATTCGCTGATATAGAGACTGCGAAGACTAGGCAATCTAAAGAAAAAATAAGCAAGAGATCGATAATTCTGTAAGGGAGAGTGGAAACAGCTGTTGCTGATGCAGTTGAAAAGGAAATGGCGCCATGGGAAGCTATTGGTTTAGCTTTTTTCTCTCCAGGAACTGTCGTTCCGGGTTTCGGACGCTGTGGCCTTGGTTAAGAAGCGCTTGTTCTCACATCTAGCGGGATGAATGTGAAACACTGTTCTCCTCTGCGCGCCATTGGTAGCAGATACAGACATGGCGCCGCCCAATTTATTGGAATGAAGCCCACATAGCACAAGTCCGCCTTCTCCTCATCCACAGATATGGTGCATGACTAAGCGTAGTGGCTCAGCGCACTTTACCTGTAGCTTTTCGGACAAAGAAATTCTTAGTAAACCAAGATACAGGACCCACAGTTGCGTTCATTTGAAACCGATACTGTATAGCATAGCCTAGGCTTCCGAAGTTAGGCATACAATTGCGTTCTAATTAATCTCCAAGCTCCAGTTAGACTAGACCTGATGTCAGCAGAAACTAACCCAGATGCATGAAATGTAATTTTCAGTGTGTAGGGTGAGGCAAAAGCTCACTAGGCCTATAACTCATCCAAGAGGGAGGTTGACAAACTCTTATATTATTGTAGCATGCCATTAAAAAGTAAGACACAGTTCTCACAATTCACTAATTTCTTACTTATAGATCATTCTAAAAACGGAATTAATCTAGTTCATATTCTTTTGTTTCAAGTCAGGTCTAGTTGTCAAATGGAGTGGCTGGAAATAAAATCTCTCATTGGTGAAAGTATCTGGGCCTTCCTGGCCTCTAGAGGACTGTTGTGATTGATTTTGAATGGTTGCTGCCAAAACGGGAGCTGGGGGTGGACTTGGAAGTGGAGGTGGAGGAGGAGGAAGGGGAAGGTTGTGGAAGGGGAAGAAGATGGCTGGCAAGTTTTCCAAGAGAGTTGTTGGCATCATCATACGCAGCAGGCGCCACATCATGAAGGATGGCTTCATTGTATGTCAGAACTGGGCCTCTCTGGAATCTATAGCCTAATATGTTATTGTATCTGCAGCATGATTACATTAACATCAACCAAGCCTGCCATCAGCAGGCCATCTTCATCTGCCTTCTTCAGAATATCAAGATTGTAAGAAGACCTACCAAAATGAGCATATGTTTTTTGGCAATTTATATTTAAAACATTAATGCTTGACCAACATTAGATATAGAGGACAATATTGAAAGTTGGGTAAAAGCATCAAAGTTTGGACACCATAAAATAAATTGTTATAAAACAAAGCATTTATGAGGTCATTCTCAGAAATAGCTCTTCTGAGCTATGAATAAACAAGTTCTGAGGGAGAGTTGCTTAGTTTTGTAACAATTTATGTGATAGTGTCCAAACTTAAGTAATATCTAAACTGAGATGGTTTTTTACTCTAGTAAGATAAAACCTAATTAAAGGCATTAAAATGGAAGTATTTTTATTATTTCTCTCTCATCCTTAGTGCTAGTAGAGAGATGTGATTCACACCACATGTGGAGGTATTATTCAAGGGTTAATACAAATGTCCAGTACTTCCTCATTCCTGGGATATCCTAATTTGCTGGAATAAGTCAAAAGTGTTTTCCCCCCAGGGAAAAAATGTACTCAACTTTACAGGGTTTTAGATGGAACATCAGATTAGACATTTGCAAGTTGTATCATGTTGCAGGTGCTGGTGGTTTCTTGAAATATTCAATGAATTTAATCTTTAAAATCTGTCTGCATCTGAACTCTGGCTGCATAGACTGAGATTCATTTGACATCTGTCGAAATAAGGTTCACTCATTTTCTCAACCAATTTTCATTGAAATTTTTTTGGGATACTCCTAAATGTAACACTAACATCTATAAATTTCCTGTTTACATCACAAATGGTGTTCCATCTGTAGGCATGTATAGTTGGGAACTATTTTTCAAGACAACCAGTACATCCTTGGGAAAGCTGAATTTTGACTTGTTTAGGAAAGTTTGAATAGTGAAGAAGTATTAGAGTAGGAAACCAGGATTTTTAGTCTTAACTCACTAACCTTCATGTGTTGTGTAAAGCACATCACTCATTTTCATTGTGGACTTGGAAAGGAATTTTACAGAAATAGGTCTGATAGAATTGATTCCTTGATGAAAGAAATCCTTTAACACTGAAACACAAGGTTCTGCTGAAGAAGTTGCTTTATTATCAAACAAGGGAAGTACTTTCAATTGGATTGACGATTAATACAGCAGGTAGCATATTGTTCCTTTTGGTGATTTAAGAAGTGAACCAGTGGTTCCATACTTCAGGGGTTTCACAGGAATCATTCCCTTATCCTCTTTTTTGCTGAAAATCATATGTAAAAGGTCTCCCCTCATGACAACCATGTTGTGGATTTTTGAGTGATATATTCGCTGAGCCATCTCATCACAACAATAGTTGTGATGTGATGGTTTTGTATGGTGGTTTGAGTCTTGGGAAATCTTCAAGACAGGCAGGTGAGGTATTCATCAGAAAATTAAAGTGATATCACAATGAAAGTGGGCATGGAGGGAAGCCGTGGAAAAACTGCAGGAATTACCAGAAAGAATTTCCTTACTTTTGAATCCCTAATTTTTTCATAAATAAAAATTGAAAGAGTTTTGTCATTGCATCTTCATGTCTCAATGAACTGATGTTGATTCTTTGGTTCTCAATTGCAATATAGCGACTGAAAGGAAAGATGTTGTGATGCTGAAGGCCTAGTGATTACCAGACAAGTACAAATAATCTCAATACTATGTTCTGAAGTTGATATCTGAAGCATAACTTTAAATATTCTGTGGAATTTGCTTTACATTTTTTTTTGCTTTGCAGTTTACCCAAGGTTAAAAATATATATAGCATAGACAATGGATGCAGACAACCAAACCCTTGAAACTTATCTAAAGCCAAGAATCTTAATATTTTGATGTTAAGATTTACATCAGTGAATGTTGTGTTCCATGTTTTTGGTATAAAAGATTTTCCTATTCCATTTATTTTTATTCTCAAGCTGATATTTTGAATGAAACTGAACAATGAGAATTGGTTGGGTAAGTTTACAATAAATTGTGAACTTGGAAGCCAAGGGTGATATTGTTATTTTTCCCTTTTGGCCTCATGTCATTCTTGCAGACTTCTGGCATTGGGGAACCAAGCATTTATCATGCACTGGTAATCATCTTTTTGGAGTTCTTTGCTTGGGGACTCCTTACAACACCCATGATCACTGTAAGTCTGTCATCTATATGGTAACCATAGGAAAGTGGCTTTATTTTGAGAACTTAATATTAAAATCTGGTTCTCCTGTAGATCCTGAATGACACCTTCCCAGATCATACTTTTCTGATGAATGGACTTATTGTTGGCATTAAGGTAAGTATGAGGACAAGGACTGATGTTCGAAAAGAAGGGCACTGAACTGGCTAAGGCATGAAAATTATGCATTTTATTGCATTCTCCTCTATCTTATTGTGTGCTGTTAGAATTTTGTTCAGTGATGTCTGATTTTCTAGTTAAGACATTTTAAGACTACTGAAGCACTCACTTTTATTTTGTGCCCTTTTGCCAATGTTGTGGTATGCAGCATTTCATGACTTCAGTTGCATGTCTTGATATTATGCTTGATATGAGATTTGCTGATATTTGGATGAGATATGAGGCAGAGGCTATTTTACCTGGCATATTGTTCTTGGGACTTTATACCCTCTATTCATAAGACCTGCTGATTAATTGGTACAGTTGAATTTGCACAATGCATCAATACTTTAAATGACTTTATGGAATATGAAGCTTAGACATGGAAGAAAAGATCGGGGTTTATGAATTCTGCAAGTAGTACTGATGAGTTGATGTCATACTATCAGACATTGCAGGTGCACAGGAAATCTTGGAATTACTTAAAGATTAGGGTTATAGATTTTCAGGTTATTATTTAAAAAAAACTAGCTAACTGATTTTCAAAGGACATAAATTTCTATTTTTATAACATAAAGAATGAGGGTAATAAATTGCATCAGAATGTGGTGTCACTCTTTTCTCACTCTTATATGGGTGAAGTTTCTTTCATGAACATGAAATATTTTTTTAGTTGCTGGCTAAAGACAGGAAGAAGTTAGAAAATTGATTGGAAATGCATGGGAAACAAGTATATATAAAGCAACCAAATTGTCTGTATAAACTTGTTATGGTTTGCTTCTCCTGCATCCTCAGTTGCACTAATAATGATATCAGATAAGCAAAATTGGATAAATTTGGAAATCAGGTTCCAAACTGATTGGCAATACAGTTAGTGATGTTATAATGGACTTCCTTGGTGCCAATGTCTTGATGGCTTGCATTTGAGTTAGTTTCTCTTCCTTTTTTCCCCAGGGGTTGCTGTCATTTTTGAGCGCCCCATTGATCGGTGCATTATCAGACATTTGGGGGAGAAAACTCTTCCTGTTACTCACTGTCTTCTTCACATGTGCACCCATTCCCCTCATGATTATCAACACCTGGTGAAACAATTTTTCTGTCTCATGCATGAAATAACTTCAATTTTTGCAATCTGAGAATCCTTTTTTTTAGGTGGTATTTTGCCATGATCTCAATATCTGGAGTCTTTGCTGTGACCTTCTCTGTGGTGTTTGCTTATGTGGCTGATGTCACAGAAGAACAAGACAGGAGTGCTGCTTATGGACTTGTGGGTCACTGTTTTTTCTTTTTAATAGTATTAGGACTGTTCCATGCTTTCATATTTAATCACTTTGAGCTACTCTGTGTCATTTGACAAGGAATTATGCATTTGCTTCTTTGTATCACTTGTCTCATTATTGAACAATGTGAAGGACATCGAGAAGGCAGTGAATGCATTCAATAGAGCAGCAAATCATTATTGAGTAGCATGAGCACAGAATCCACTCCTGACCGTTGATTGTTCCCTTTTTTTCCTCCAATTTTCATGCTGTGTAGAGTAAACTTCAACATTATTATGGCATAAGTACTCAATTTTTAATTGCTTCATACAATTTCCATACTTCCATGGTATGCCCCTCCACCCATGCAGAAGATAAAGTGTTTTCTTAATAACAACAGCTATTTCTGCTCCAACTCAAATGGCAGCCAGGTACTGTTGCAGCAGTTTTCCAAATGGGGATGGCCATTTTCATCCTGATGAAGCAAAAAATTTGTGATATGCCATATAATTTTATATCTTCTGTAAAAGTGTTGTTTCATGTTTCTAAAAGCTTACTCAAATCAAGGCACTGCAGCCTGATTTACAGCACGTTGAAGTCAATAGCTTGGTTTTTTTTTTTAGCCACCCTGTAAATGAACTTAGCAAGAAATCCAATCTGCCATATTCAACCAAATTACACCTATATCTGGTCTCAAAACATGAAAGGACAATTTGTGCACTTTCCCTTTGAATTGTATAGACTCCAAATCATCCATTTGGGAATGTAGGGGGCATATAATAAGGTTAAGATAAGATGGTCAGAATTTTGTCTCACTTTGTAATCATTTGCACTGAATATGTGCTATCTGTCAACCTTATCTCTGCCTCACACAATCCATGGTGGCTGTCATTAGCCTTGATGACTTTTGATTGATTCCATTGCACACTGATTGATTCTCCATCCATGTTTGATTGGCTGGTAGATGTCATGGAAAACTTGAAGAAGTTTGTTTAAAGAGGGTAATAAAGTGGTATTATCGTATGAGGCAGGTGTCGGCAACATTTGCTGCTAGTCTGGTGACCAGCCCTGGCCTTGGAGCCTACCTGGTCAGTATGTATGGAACACAGATGGTTGTGGCTCTGGCTTCTGCCATTGCACTCTTGGATGTCTTCTTCATCTTGGTTGCTGTCCCTGAATCTCTTGGAGAGAAAGATCCCTCTACTTTCTCCTCATCCCTCACATGGGAACAAGCTGATCCTTTTGCTGTGAGTTGAGAATTACTTTGCTTGCCTTTTTTCGTGTTCCCATAGAACTGGAGAATCTTGACAGTTAAAGAAACCTAACAGAAAAGAAAAGCCTGCTATAGCCTGAGTGAAGTTAGCCCATAAACTCATAAAGAAAATGAAAGGATCTGACTGTGATATGGGGAAGATTGAGCTTGTATATGAAATTTCAAATGTTAGTGTGGAAAGTCATTCTCTAAATGGATTGAATGACCCAGAAAAGTCAATAATCTTTATTTACAGCCTCTTTTTGGTAACTCTGCCTTTCTTGTATTCTTGAGAGTATGAATAACTTGAAGATACTTTCCTTCCCACCAGTCTCTGAGGAAAGTTGGGAATGATCCAACCATCATGATGATTTGTCTTACTGTGTTCCTGTCGTATCTTCCGGAAGCTGGTGAATACTCCTGCTTCTTTGTCTACCTCCGCTTGGTAAGTCATAGGTAAACCTCACTACATCAGTGATTTGCAAAATAATATTTTATTGGGAATGTGATTCATTTCTAGGTGATTGGATTCAGTCCTGAGGCTGTAGCTCTGTACATTGCTGTGGTGGGTATTCTATCTGTTGGAGCACAAACAGCTCTCTTGGGGCTTCTCATGAAGATTGTTGGCCCTAAACATTCAATCATGGTTGGCCTTATCTTTGAGATGCTTCAGCTTATTGCATATGGCTTTGGCTCTGAAATATGGTGAGCTGTGCAGGAATCTTGTATCAGAAAGATGAAAATCCCATTGATTGCCTTTCACTTATTGCAAATGAGAAAAATTTCCCTCCAGGATGATGTGGTCTGCAGGTGTCCTAGCAAGTGTTTCAAGCATCTCCTACCCTGCACTTTCTGCCTTTGTTTCCATGCATGCAGGACCTGATAAGCAAGGTTAGTGTCTTTGGTTCATTCACAAGGATGTAGACCTCATGGTTGTAGATCTAAATATATATGGAGCATATATCTGTTTTGTTTCAGGTCTGGTACAAGGAATGGTAACAGGCATGCGAGGGCTGTGTAATGGAATTGGACCAGCCCTCTTTGGTTACATCTTCTATCTTTTCCATGTGGATTTAAATGGTAGTGAAGAAACGTCCCCTGCTAGGGATCATGGGATTCTGCATGGTTTCAAAAATGCCACTCTCCCCTCCTCTTCCACTCCTTCTTCCCTGGCTCCATTCCATGACACTCTGGTATGACATTTGAACATATGATATTCCTGATGTCAGTTTGAAACCCATTTCATATGCTGCTATTTTTTTTTTAATTTACTCCATTTGTGGCCTGGTACTTTTGATCAGACCAAAATGATACCTTTAGGTTCACTTTATAGCTTCATCATAATAGAAGAGGAAGAACCTAGCAGGGGTTCCTGCTTCTTTGTACTTGTAAAAGTCTTCACTTGGTAGCCTCCAGTTTTTCACAGAACATGAAAACATGTCAAAGTGATAAGATTGAAGCAGTAATAGGCTGGGAGGCCCCTTTTTCTATTTTTTTAACAGTCAATATTGGGTTGAGGCATTTGGAAATGATTTGTTGTTATTGGGTTTTTTCTTGTAAACTCAAGGATCTACTTTTTAATCTTAGGATGAAACTGAAATGCTTCTTTATTCAATTGTTAGGCAATACAGTCTGCTTTTCCTTGATTGGTGACAAAATTCTTAAAGTTTTATGCTTTATCAAGTAAGGCAGCATTATCAGAATATATTACATGCTGGAAAATTCTGTTGTGAACTTGGAAGTCAGAAAAAAAGGAGAATTGGAAATGTTATTGAGAATTTGTGAATGGTTACAGTGCTCTGTGACAACTCAGCATTGATCATAGCAAAAGTGGATGGCATAATTCCAAGAGGCATTTAGCAGTGGCAACTCTTGATATGCAGCAGTAGTGCTTCGTCAATGAAGAAAGAGGAGGCTGGCCTCCCCTGCCTCCATTGATGAACCACTACTGCCGCATATCCCGAGCAGGTAGGGCCAGATTTTTGCTGATTTGTTGCTGATTGAAAAATCTGTTTTTGAAAGCATTTGGGCTCAAATATCTTGACTTTGCTTATAATGGTCAGTGGTCATACAGGGATATGAGAGTTTTTCATAATTACTAGTGACAAAACTCTCCAGGCTCCTAAAGACAGCAGTTCTATCTATGCTTCTGATCTCTGTCACCTACTCTGGCTGTTAGGTCTTTTAAATATGATAGACTCATCACTGTCTTGCTACACCTAAGTTAGTCAATGTTTCTTCTTTATTTATTAAATTGATTCTACTAAATCTAAGCAGAGGTAGCTTTTTAGTACTGTCTCTTTCTCTGATGTATTGGGTGGTTATTTGATCAGTTTATTCCTTTGATTGTTCCCTTTTGCTTTCAGCTGGTGCCTGGACCACCATTTGTTTTTGGAGCATTTCTAGTCATTTGTGGCCTGCTGGTGGCTGCTTTCATTCCAGAGAACCCAAAGCTGCTGCCCACTTTCCATATCCCAAGGAGAAACTCAGGTAAGCAAGCATGCTGTATTTCAAAAGTCGTTGAGCATGGTTGAATTTTTCAGCTTTGGAAGTATCAATGTGGGTATTTCACTATATTACTTATCCTTCAATTTCCGTTGAGATGCCATTGAAATGTGGTTTCATTTCTCTGAAAGATCCTTGATCTGTCTCACCTCATCTTTAATGTGGAAAAATAGAATTCCTTGAGAGACTATGAAAGGCATGGGGGCTTTAGCTTCTTGAACATCATTTCCCTTCATTGGCACTGGGCATTTAACCAAGTTGAAAAGTCAAATTAAATGATTGTCTGATGTGTATGTCAGCAAAATGGGAGCAGATTTAAGAGACTGTTAATGTACTCACTTTGCACTGATAACTTTAAGCTATTCTTGGATACAAACACTCTCCATACCTTTCCTCTAATAATAAATTTGAGAATGAAAAAGTGTTTTAGTTCTTGTGTTTTGGGCTACCAGTTCATTAGAAGAAATTCATAAAAAAATGCAAGTTAAAAGGTTCATTAACCCTTTCACTGCATAGTAGAATCAATATGGATTAGAGAGGACTAGCTGCGGTGTGACACTGCACTGCAGACCACTGTAGCGAAAGAGTTAAAATTGATCAGATATAGATAGCTAACTGATCATCCCTCTCGTGGATCTTGCCAAGCCCAGGGAATGTTTTTCGTTCTTTATCAGTACTTTTGAGATGCAAGATGGTGGAATTTTATGAGATTGGGTGATAAAGGTGTACATACAATGTTACTCCATATTTAGGATGAGGTGGTGATTGCCTGATCACCCTATGCTGGATGTCAATGTATCACATGACATTTGCATCACCTTTACAATTTCCAAATATCTGTTTCTTCCAAATCAAGGAGGGAATTATTGGCATTTGAACAAATATTCAATTGAACAAATAGCAATCAAAGGCAAAATCCATGTAAATATGGTCTGACAGGTCCAGTGGAGGTGGAATATCGGAGTCCAGGGAAGCGATTGCACATGGATGCATCACAGACTCGTCCACTCATTGACCCCTTATAGCAGAGAATGTTCAGCTGCATGTCTCCATTCCTCTGTGATACTTCAGACCTTTTTCTCTCTATGTCTTGACAGTGTTTCTTGAGAGAGGGATTCCCCTCCAGTGCCACTCGCATCTCCTTGAGTGATCTGCTTTGTGATTTGCCTTGTTGTTCGTAAGTCAAGTTCGTAAGGTGATGGGGAAGAGTCTGTTTAGAAGTGAAATAATATTTCAGAAATGGTTTCACATCCCTGTATTGCATCTGCAAGAATTCACCTTGCTCCTTAGGCTTTTTCAGTGAGAACGATATCTACTGCAACATCTGCAACATCCTCAATATTTAACCTGCAGAGAAATCTTTTAAATTTTTCTTAAGGCTGGAACTCCAATTTTTTTCAGGGCATTGCATTTACTGCCTCGCATTTACTTTTATACCATCCAACCAGGTGTTATGTTATTCTTCCATTCATGATTGCATCCATCACCTGTATGTCAGTAAATTCATGTAGTTCTTAAACTTCTATCTATGTTTGAAATATGATGCACCCCCCATGATGTTGAATTATTAGTAATATTTCTCACTGAGTAGCAGGATTCACTAATGATTTGGGGTCTGGGAGCAACATTCATGATGGGCTTTTAGAGAAATTAATTGTGTGGTATCCTCTAGATGTGCTGGTGCTTTTTAGGAAGCATGACATGACCTGCTGTTTCTTTTATAAGACTGAGATTCTATTTCCCGGGCAATCAAGTTTGTCGCAGTGGTCTGATCTTGCTTCCCTTTGTGATTGCAATAGTATGTAAATGACTTTCAATGATGTGGTTGACTTTCTCTACTCTCCTTTTTCTTTCTACTTCAAGGCAATTGCAGGAGGGCTTATGTGCCCTGAATAAAGGAAAATGTTCGTTTGAAACCTATACTGTGTCATTTGTTGCAACTCTGGAATTTGATTATGTTTCATACATAAAAGAATGGTTGAAATTCATGGCAGTGTAGGCCACTTTCCAAGAGAGGACTCACAAACCTTAATTTGTGAGAACACCATGGAGCTACCACCCCATTTTAACAGCTCCCCATACAAATCCTTGGACACTGTAATTCCCAAGTGAACTCAATGGAGATCCGCCACCAGTTCTTACCGCGAAGTACAGGGTGTCTCAAAAAAGTCAATGCTGTAATAATGGATTTTTCTTGTATTATATTGAATTTCAAAAAAATTTATGCTTCAATTATAAAGAGATAGTAAGCTTTCTCTCCCGAAAACTGCATGAAAATCGACCATTTTTGAAGCGAGATATGAAACAGTATAAATTACATTTGAAGAAATTTAAAAACCATCACAAGAGGACATCAAGGTGTGTTCGAGGTGTGCTTGGTCACCAAGAAGATTCTTAGATTCAACTAGTTCTGCAGCACCTTTGCTGGCAGATGCCCAAGAATTGAGTGAAGTGTCTTCTGACACTCGCGGATCACTGGCTTCATCGAGTGCCTGCACTGACTGGTTCTCTTCCATAGGCTGTTTGCAGTGGTTCACCAGTGTCTGTTAATATAAATATAGTCTTTCCATATCTCGCCTCTGAGTTCATTGATCTTCGTGCAATTAATAGCGATCGAAAGCTTAATCTCTTCTCATGTTAACTGTCACTAGATATTTCATTCGTACAAGAAATATTAATTCTCGTAGCATTGACTTTTTTTTTAAACACCCTGTACTTCAAACGAAAGCCACTCTCTTTGAATTCACCGACTGTCATAAAGATAAACAGGGGGTACTGCCCAATTCCGAAGAAACTTAAACCAATATGGAATATGTAGGGGTAGGGTGAATTTTTAGCTTCCCGCAAGGCTCCCACATGGAATTATTTTTCACAACTATGAGAGTTTTTGCACAATGTACACCACCAGTGGATGTATCTCAAAGGTAGAAATTTTCCTGAATTTATCGCCCCAACGGCTACTTGTGTACAATGCTTTAAATCTCACCAGTAACACAGTTAGAATAAGCTGAGTTACAGTAGTCGATCAAGATTGTCTATACATATACGATGAGGGTGATTACAAGGTTCGACATCCTTGTCTCCGGACATGGAGCGATTCATGCAAGATGGCTGCTTGCTGTCTGATAAGTCTTCCGCCGTGGATTACGATAAGAGAAAACTTCCATTTTGAGGGCTAGATAATGCTCATTCAGGTTGCAATGAAAACTGACTGTTTTATAATATACGTTTAAATGCAGACCTTTGCTTTGTCTAGATCTTGATTCCTCCCAGTTAGAAAGAGACTACGAATGTCAAATGACGTTAGGCTTAGCCTACCTTTCGGTGTTGTGTGCTCGTAGCTTTGTTGCTTCCCATCAGTCTGACTCTCCTCATGTCGCGATCTTATTCGCGTGCTCTTTTCTGACTTAGTTTCACGTTCACCGCAATTCCACATAGTCTATGCAGGTGTTATTTGCTATTTTTTTTGCTAAGTCTAGCAGTTATGGAATCAGGTAGAGGAAAACAACGAAACTTTAACGCATCGACTGTACGCAACTTGACCCGAACGCTCAGATTAAGGGTGTTGGTTGTTTCTTCGATGTTCTCGTTGGTGATGGAACTCGTCTAGTGTAGTTTTCCTGTTGTACCATTGATATGGTGCAAACTTCTTGTGGGAATTTATTTGCATTCAATCATTCTGTAAAAACTTTCACTAATGCCATCTATCATGGATGTCTTCTGCTTATTCTTTCTGCTAGCTGGTACTTATGAGGAATGAAGTTACAGGAGTCTATTGCAGAGATCATCTCACACTTTTATGTCCCTCCACTAACAGAAACAATTCATTTCAAGATAAAGCTACTTTTGATTGATTGCACAATTTTATCAGTATAATATCAAGCCCCCCTTTGCTGGTGCGATGAACTTCTAAGTCACATTCATATCTAAAAAAAATTACCTTATTCGGTCACAAAACATGCAAATAGATCCTGTCACATTAGTCACAAGGGCAAGTGAGGCTGGTTGTACTGATTACGGGGTGAGAGGAGAAATTCCACATTTGAGCCATGCAGCACATCCATTCAACTCAATGCAGAGCTGTTTGATACAAGTTGCAACATGCTGTGTGCAACATGTACTATTACAGCATGTTGCATTTTGGGGGGGCTCTATTTTCTGTCACAAAAGATTTTTTCCTAAATGTGCTATTTAGACAGAAAAATAGTCCAAGTTCTCTTGTTTTCCCTATATTCCACTTTTTTCTTATATCAAAGTCAAATACCATGTATTGGGGCCTTAAATGAACAAGGTTCTGAAGAAGTGTTTATTTAAAACATAGATACATTCAGTCTTTTCCTGATGGAAATTATTAAATATCTCCAAACAAAGGAGTTCAGTAAGCTTGACAGATTAGGGGCAATAAATTCATGGATTTTATTCTATTCTACCTTTATTTATTATCTTGAGAGCACATTATCCATACATTATTTTGTGACACCCATTTTGCAATATTTTAGGTAACAGGCATGTGCTGCAAGGTGCATCAAAGAAGCACTGTAATACTGCATAGTTCAATGGAATTGTTTCTTTTCCATATGTTTGTAATTTCTACTCTGTGTCTGATGACATGACTTTTTTTTCTTCTTCTTTTTTTTTTTTTACAGGCTTTGTAAGTACAGTTGGTTACACCAAATGACTAATTCTTGCTAATTTTTCAAAAGATATTCAATTATAGACTGTCCCTCTTGAAATTGTAGCATCCACCTAAGAATTGTACTTAGTGGAATAGCACACCCTCTACTTTAGAAGGATTGTGAAATGTAGGGAGACTGTACTATCATAACACAAAAGCACCCCTGGCACTATCTACTAAAGTGGATTGAGCAGAACTCATTAGTTGAACTGCTGGGAAAATTAAGTTCAGAAATCACTACATCTGTAACTGGCTGTGGCTCTCTTTTAACCTGCCTTGACCTTGTGGTCTGCATTTACATATTCTTAGCAAATGCTGGGTCTGAAGAAGTTAAAGTTAACAAAAAACATTTTGAATTGTTTGTTGATGGTAATCCATACATTACAAAAACATTATGTTGATGAAAGTATATGAGAGACACCTCGTAATCCTAGTTGACACTAATGTTGCAGAAATATAGTACTGAGTCAAGTGTGCTAAGTATTGAGTCAAGTCCTTTGCTTTTTGCTATGTGATGAGTGTGCTAAGAAGAAAGGCTTACACCCATGCATGTATATCCAGCTTGAAACCCCCTTGTTAAGCTGGGAGGCAATTGTATTCTTCACATTTCATGACCCTGCTTACAATTTTTATACAACTTAGCTAATGATTAGCTTTCAACAGTTCATTATTATTGTTAAACATTGATTCCAAGGAAAAATAGAGGAGAAACTTAATGCATAGATTTATGAACAGTGGCTGATATTGTATCTAGTTTTTTTTTTCTTTCGTACTATCCTTTTAGGGGTTTGCTGTCAGGAAGGTTTCTCATGACTTGAGCTCCAGCACCTATTCTCCAGCAGAAAGATGTGGTGGCATAGACATCACCATAGGGGGAATTATTCCTTGCCTCTTCTGTATTTGGCCTGGAAGATTCTTTTTGATGAAGTTCAAGGCCTACCTGCTGATGCTTCTGCCATCAAAAGTGAGTCAGGGCAATATCATTGAAGCTCAGTTTCTTCATGAAAACCAGGTTATGCTGGTGAGAAACAACTGAACTATTTCTTGTTTTGCTACCTTTGCTAATGTGCTACCTAATTTGTTGGAATGATCTTTGATGCTTCGGACACTCTTCATAATCATTTTCAACATACAAGGTCATAACCTGCTTCCCTATTTGCTTTTCTAGACCTGGACATCATATCAGTGGAATTGGAGCCAGGCAATGTCGTCAGTGAATGTTCTACTGTAACAATGCGATGTCGGGTAAAGCCAACCAGTGGTGAAATTTATTGGTCTGTCAGGGGAAGAAACATTTCCAGAAACTTGACCAAAGAAGAAGTGTCAGAGGAGTTAGGTGTTCGAACTAGTATTTTTCCTCTGTCATGTGTGAAGCTCACTCATAGTGGTAATTATTGGTGCCATGCATTCTTGCCCGGAAGCCCAAAAGATGTGATAGGAAAGAATGTTTCCTTGGAAGTGGAATGTGAGTCTCTGCAATGTTTTCCCTTTGTCTAAATGTCTCATTTCACAACTTAGCAATGATCATGTGTTGGCTTTGAATATGCAGTGCTGCCAGAGCTGATTGATTCAAAAGAAGATAAGGTCAGAAAGGGATCCAATGGAACATTGAGTTGTTCCTTCAAGGCTCATCCACCAGCCAAAGTGTTATGGTTCAGAGACAATGTCTCACTTCCCTCAGATTCAAGGTATGTATAAAGTAATTCTCAGTCAGCCTATCCTTATTTCTACCCCAGAGCTTGTGCATCTAGATTTTATGACAAGGGTGCAGTTATGAATCTTGCACCAGATGAATGCTATAGCATCTCTTATTTTTCTGAGGTTTAGGTTCAAAGTGGAGACACAGGCAGGTGCAAATGAGTCTGTGACAGTTTACCAGTTGATGGTTTTCCAAGCAGAGTCACATGACAATGGCACATACAAATGTGAGGCTTCTAATCCTCGTGGCAGAGCTGAGAGTTTTGTGGCTCTCACCGTTCAAGGTGGGTCCAGACTAATGTTTTCTCATCTTGTTACATGTTGCTGGAAAGCATTCTGCATGAGAGAGATGCATTGTACTTGTGCACAGTTATTGTACTTGTTTCTGCTTGCAGAAAAGCCTAAAGTCACTCTGGATGTGGTGAAAGGAGTGGGAAAAGGGAAATTGTTTGTGAATTGGACAGTATATGATGGGAATGCTCCCTTGGATCAATTTTATGTTCAGGTGAGTTTCCTTGAATGTCTACTAGGTTCCAAAAATTTACATATGCTTCACTGACACCTGTTTTTTTTTTTGTTG
The DNA here is from genome assembly GCA_905338385.1 of Darwinula stevensoni. Taxonomy (NCBI): domain Eukaryota; kingdom Metazoa; phylum Arthropoda; class Ostracoda; order Podocopida; family Darwinulidae; genus Darwinula; species Darwinula stevensoni. The sequence goes on from CAJPEV010000504.1 coordinate 90,862, forward strand.
GTGTGTCAGTATATGAAAGAGGGAGGTGATGAATGGGTTGCCCTCAGCAAGAGAGTGGCTGGGTCTGACCGCCAGGTTGTTCTCATGGGTCTTGAACCATCAACAGCCTACGTTGTACGAGTCCAGGGAAAGAATGCCATTGACATGGGGTCATGGTCTGAAGAGAGTGTTGCTGTCAGGACCTTGACAGAGGATATGACATATGAGCCGGAAATCACTATCAAAGCCTCCACGTCACAATCCTTAAACATGGCATGGAATCCTCCACCAAAAACCATCCAGGACTTTGTTCAGTATTATGAATTGAAGGCTACTCCTCTGGGGACTCATGACGGAGATCTCCACCGGGTGCATGAGGTGAAGAGTGGGAAGGAGAATCAGTATACATGGACACATCTAAACCCAGGCACAACATATCAGTTCCAGGTCAGGTGACATCTCACGATCTGCAACTCTTTCAATAATGAGAGAAAATGCATATTTTTTTTTGGGAGTGTTCTGTAACTCCAGTCACACCAACAGTGATGAGATTCATGCTTGTGTTCCTCTCTGTTCTCAGAAACTAGTCAAAGGAACCTGTATCATGTTTGAGATTGCTTTTATCTTGAAGTAAGCCTACTTATATGTTCTTCCTTTTCATACATGGGGAGTTATTATTATTGTATAAGTTATTGAAATGGTGCTCCTGATGACAATATCTTTCAATTGCTGTTTTTTTCCCTTTAGGTGAAGGCTTGTAATGCATACACAGATGAGTGTGGACCATGGTCAAAACCAGCCAATGAATCCACCCTTGATGGACGTAAGTTCCAGTTATTCCTTTGGATAAAAAAAAAACTTTTGGGGCATATACAAGTAACCTAGTGATGTTAGGATTTCATGAATTCATAGGTGCCAGTCCACCTATGAAGGTTCGGGTGAATTGCCAGTCTGATCAACATGGGAGTTACCTTCATATCTCCTGGGATCCTCCAACACAATCAAATGGACAGATGTTCAAGGCAGAATACAAAGTCTGTCAAACATTCCATTTAAACTCCTAGTTTATGGTTTGGATTTTAGATATGGCCTGTATATTATTCATTGATATCAATGTGAAACTTCACCATCTCCATTCCAAAAAGAATTGTATCATGTGTTTTCAAGGGATCTAGCATGCAATTAAATTTCTATGTTCTGTGTTCAGGTGTTCGTCGAAGAAAAATCAGTTTTTCTGAATGAACTTGGTGAGTGGGAGGAGGCAAAAGATACAAATGTGCTTTCTGCTCATAACCGTTCATCACTCACCATTCAAGGCATTCCAAATACTAATTATACCATTCAGGTATGGTCATGTATTTGAGAAGTCCCTGTTTCAAGTCATATTGGTTACTTGCCAACATTTCAACTATCAGTATCAGCAAATATCATTAGCAGTGGATAATGCTCTCACTGGTGCTTGGCATATGAAAATAAAGGCTCTGAATGCAGCTCTAATGCTTAAATTTCAATGAGTTTGTAATTGATTGTGTAAGGCATCAGAGGTGAGAGCTTTTTTTTTAATCATTAACTTTGTACTTTTGACAAATTTTCCTAATTTAGTTTATACTTTTCACCTCCTCTGACAGACCTGATATTGACATATGTGCATTTGTTTGAAATTTTGAGATGCTGATAGCATATCAGTTTTCAATATTGTGATGATGGATTTTAAAATCATATTGGAGTTTTGGGGAACAAGCTTTTCACTTGTTCTATGTGATCAGGTTTGTGCCATGTCACGAAACGGGCAGTGTGGAACGAAGAGCCGAGTCACAAAGGTATCCGAGTGTTACATGGGGCCCAATCTTCCCAAGCAACTTCCTCGCTTCACCTGGATGAAGCTGAAATCCTCTGAGGAGAACCAGATATTCAAAGTGTTGCTTGTCAGGGCAACTGAGCGCCTTGGCCCCATCTGTTGTTATAGGTTTGCATCATGTTCCTCTTTTACCTTCTTTTCAAAAATGTCTTCCTGGAAGGTTCATCAGGAAAAATAAAGGCTTGCATTTATGCACTTACTTTCTCTGATGCTTTAATTCGATGAAATCGAATGTCAGAACGAACAAGGATATTGAATTACAGGGTGGTGATTGTGCGATATGGAGATCTGCTGGGAAGAGAGTTGCCATATCCACAGGGAATATCAGTTTCCACATATCGAGAGGCTCATAACCACCTAGGACAGCACCTGACTGGATATATTGCAGAAATGTTTGATAGGTGAGTGGAAACAAGTCAGAATGGCATCTGCTGTGCTGTCTTGTGAACAACATCAAATCCTCTATTTTACAGCAATCGCTTCCCAGATGAGGTCATAGTTGGGGATGGAACTCTATCTGTACCACCACCTCAATGTTCTGCATGCTACTCACAATCATACGCAAATTTCAATGAAGCAGGATTTTCACGAAATCGCCGCTACACACCGAACACTCCCACTTCTTTCCACGTGGTTGAAGATGGTCCACTGGAGTCCAATAGCACTTATAGTGGGTTCATAGAAGTCATTGGTATGTTGTCAGAAAAATTCTCAAGATTTTTTTTTGTTTTTTTTGGAGATCATTATGTTTGGGTATTTGGTGTTGTCAGTGAAAACACTGACTGGAGATGTTGTGAGAAAACCAAGCGAGTACTTCACCCTACTTGGATCAAAGGATCAAGAATCATTGGTCATCAAAAGTGAGTTGGGACAATACCATTGAAGCTCAGTTTCTTCATGAAAAGCAGATTGTGCTGGTGAGAAACAACTTAACTCTTTCTTGCTTTGCAACGTGCTACCTAATTTCGTGGGATGATATTTTAAAATGTTTCAGTGAAAGAAACCTTGTGATGTTGGGATTTCATGGATTCACATGAATCTCTGCACTGAATTGCACTTCGTCTATATTTGCCTAACTCAGAAGTATATTTGGTCATGTCCTTGCATCGAAAAGAGAAGACGAAACCTTGACCACTCAGTAAAGAAGATTTCGTTGAACTGGGTAGGCCTAGTCGCATTTGATGTAAGAGGAGCCTTGAGATGCCGGAGGATGTTGGTGCAGATTACTTTAACATGCTTGTTCCATATACCTAGGTAAGATGACCAACAAAGGTTACGCCTTGTAAATGGGTAATGAGCGACGGCCGGGTAAGCCCTTTGTTCAAGTGGACGCTTCCGTGGTAGAGTCTTCCGTGGAGGGCGAAGCGAAGGAATGTGGACTTGTTCCTGCTAATTCGTAAATACCGACAACAATTGTAGAGCTTCTCAAGAGCAGCCTGGGCTCACGATTCAAGGGTAGTTTTATCTATTGCTGAAAGCCATTGGGCGGTGTTGTCGCTGATCGGCTGATGAGTACTTTAAGTTTATAGGAGCAGAATGGTCATGAACATCGAGAATGAAAAGAAGAGGCCTTGCGGAACACCCACGGTTGAGAAGCGAACCTCGGCAAATAATGCTGTCACCCTGAATGTTATCTCAGTGAGATAAGATGCTACCTATCCCATCAGCTGCTGGGAATTTCAAAAGTTATAAAAGAGTGTCTCAGTGCATTCCAGACCATATTAACCCTTTCAGTGCCATGCAGCCGATTCTTTGGTTAAAAAAGACGATCGTTCCCTTGGCACTAAAAGGGTTAAGAGATAGAGTGACGCCGAAAAAAAAATTGAATTGAACTAATTGCTTTTTTATTTCCATGGATTCTGGTCGTCAGACACCTTGCGAAAAGCACAACCCAAGATAATACAAACAAGTCTGTATACAACTCTAGGTCAAAGAGACAAGGTCTCTTTTAGACAGAAATACATACAAAATTGATTTTTTAAAACGTTGATGGCTTTTGGATGGTGAATACCAGTTCTTGTAACAGTACCACTCCGTTGTCTAATGGCTTTTTGTGTGTCTGGTCTCAAAGGATGATTTGCACTTCTTGAAATGCTCATTGCCAAGGCAGTACCTCGAGAATTTACCTTCTCGACAAAGTTGGTAATATATACCTTGTTGTTCGTGTTGGATACAGCGGCAAGCCTGCGCAGCAATTTCAAAAGCGAGCGTTTGCTTTCCTCGGTCAAATATCCAGCATAGATTGGTAGGGCTTATAATAAGGAAAGCGTGATGGCATATTCCACGAAGTCCACTACTGCTTCATTGTAGTTACAAACATTCCTGAGAAGACGAACCGCGAATATTGAAAAAAAAGCTAGAAAGTCCTTTTTACTATTGATATCCTGCAACCCTGCAGTACGTCGTGATGGAGGCAAACTAGCTGATCTGTAGCGCATATGTAAGATCGAAAACGTGACTAAGAGGCAGGTACCTTGAGGAACGCCGCAGGAAAGAGTAATTCTCTCAGACGTTCTTCATTCGTTTCAGGATTATCCTCTCCGTTGTCTTGCGGGAGAAGCTGGTCGCGTAGATGGGTCGTAGGTCATTCAAACACTTGTGTGGGTGCATTTTTAGTTGGCCTTCTTTCGTGAAACGAAAGAGACCACTTAAGGTCCCGTCCTGTCCGTCCGTGTGTCACACTTTGGTTGTCCGACGATAACTAACAAAATATTGGCCTAATCAGTGCCAAAATTGCCAAGCAAGTAGAAATGAACTAGATACAGGCTGAGTTCGTTTTGTAACGAATTTGCACCAAAATCCATCCATCCATCCATTTTCTTGTCCCACTGTCCGTTAGGGTCGTGGGAGCAGACGCTCTAAGGCGGACTTCCACTGGGGACGATCTTCCGCCACCAGGCGTAGTTGTCGGGTGGGTAGATCCAAGCGTGAAGATCCGAGGTTTTCTATGTAGTCTAGCCACCTAGTTCTCGGTCGTCCCACTGGTCTCTTCCCACCAGGCTGGGCAAACAGAAGCTGTCTGGGAATCCTTTCCTGTGGCATCCGGATTAGGTGCCCTTACCAACGCAACTGCGATCTCTCAATCCAGAGAAGTAGCGGCTCGACATGTAGAGATCCCCTTATGGTTGTGCTACGAACTCTGTCGAGTAGCGTGACACCTTCAACACCCCTCAGGAATCTCATCTCTGCAGCTTGTACTCGCGATCGCACTCTTTCGGTCATTACCCAAGATTCATGACCATAGGTAAGGATGGGGACGTAGACTGACT